>NQWY01024828.1:0-142438 GCA_019425655.1 Rhizophagus prolifer
TCAATTTTCCAAACTCCCCCCTGTCCATCTCTAAACAGTTTTTTTTCAGGCAGATAATTTATTTCCTGATTATCAGAGCACCTCACCAAACACCTCCACTTATTATTGATGTCTGAAAGGACAAGTTTTCAAATTTTAACTCAAAAACTTTAAAACAATGGTAAGAATTATCAGCTACAAAACAAGACAAAGAGAAGATGGAACAGAATTCTATCTTCTAGAGGTACAAGGAGGTATAGAAATGGTAAAATCCAAAACCTCAGAACAGTTCTATGCTACAGCTAAGAAAGCCACAGTTTCTACAACCTTTGATGAAGAAACTTGTAAAGCTCTTATTGGAACCCAAATGGCAGGAAAGATTGTAAAGATTCAAACAGAACCTTATCAGTACTCTATCAAGGAATCTGGAGAGGTTATTACACTTGAACACAGGTACATTTATATTCCTGAAGGCGTAGAGACCAGTGAAGAGAAATTGGCAAGACAGCTTGAAGAAGCTATGGCTTAAAATAAAGAAAAATGCATCTGTATAGATGCATTCTTTTTTATTAGATATGTGATAATTAAGATAAATATGCCAACAACTAATAAGCTTTGATGCAAGGGTATAACAAATTACTATTTTTTTCATTATGTTGGGGCTTTCTTAAAAGCTTCTCTACATATATATTATAGCGAAATTGTTATATGATTGTTATAAGAAATCCAATAACTCCTTAGCATTAATTTCCAAAGCTTCAGCTATTCTGAATAGTGTAAAAACAGTTGGGTTAGTTCTACCTGATTCTATTCTGGAAATATTAGTTGGATCTATTTCTCCCTGTATCTTACCAACAAGTTCTACTTGAGAAATTCCTTTAGATTCTCTCACCTCTTTAATTCTTTTACCTACTCTTTTAAGAATTTCAGACTTTTCCAACTTGACTTATTTGACAAGTCAAAAGTGTTAATTATATTTGTTTAGCTAAATGCCATATATGGCAATAAAATTAATCTCTATGAAAAAATTGTCTTTACTACCATTATTTGTAATACAGCTTTTATCTGCTCAATCTTACAACTTATATCATCAAAATGATGGAAATAATAATTTTAAAAATATCATTCTATCACTAACAATTATGATCATTGTGTTCTCCACAATTTTTTATTTAATAGTCATATTTGAGGGAAGAAATAAAAATGAAGATTACACAACAAAATTAATTAATTATGAAATCTGGGCTTGCTTGATAATTTTTATTCTAATAGTGTCAGGGCTATTATACCTGTTATACACAAGCAATGTAAATCCTTATCTATTAGTAATACCTGTGAAAATAGTTGTTGCCTCTTTTGTTAGTTATTACGCAAAAAAGAAAAATAGAAATCCATTATTATGGTGGATATTAGGTTTTCTTGAATATCATTCTGCATTAATAATTTTAGCAATATCTAAAGGATTACTTCCATTAAAAAAAGGAAAGTCAGATGAAGACATAGCTTATAATGAAAAACTAATTAAGCTAAATGATTTATATAAAGAAGGATTAATTAATGAGGATGAGATTGAAAAGAAAAAAAACACATTAGAAAATGATTACTTTAAAAATTCAAATCTGGTTCAAAAAAATAATGAACAAAAAGAGCAGAATGATTTTATAATAAAATTAGAACAAGCTTATAAGCAAGGATTTTTAACAGAGAAGGAATATCAAGATAAATTATTAAAGTATAAACCTATTGAAAATGATTTTGATGAAGAAAAAGAAAAATTTAGGAGATTTCATTTGGAAGGTATGATTACTTTCGAAGAGTTGAAATCAAAACTTGCACAAATTGATAAAAATCGAAATTCCTTAAATGAATAATTATTATTAACCACTCAATAGAGTGGTTTTTTTATATCAAAAATTTATGAAAAATATTGATTTACCTTTCAAGTTAGGAGAACATTATGAAAAATGGGAATTTGATTTGGAAGTCTTAGATATTGAGAGAATCAAAGGATTTGATAGCTATATTTATCTTAAAAAAATAACTTTCTTAGGATCAATTCCAAAATATATTGAGCTGATTTTCTCTTGGGATATTTTGGAAGCAGTAATATTAGTTTTTAGTTTTAGTAACTCATCCCAAGTAAACAATTTTAAAAATTATTTAGATGGGTTAAAAATTCAAAATCTAAAATATAAACTCAACAATCAGCTATTAACCCTAATATATAGTAAATTAGAAATAAATTTTTTAAAATCAAATCTCAAGTAAATTACCCTATTATGGTAGTAAAAATTAATAACAAGGCATACTATTAGGCACACCTAAAATCAGAATACTAAGCAAAAGCAATCCCATAAAGGAAATCTAAAAATACTTCGAGCCCAGCAGGAGGAGCAAACCATCACAGAAATGTGGTGGTTTTTTGTTTTTTATGTACCTCTTGTTTCTTTAAAATTCTAATATTTATTTTCTCTTTTGGATTTTTGTTTCTTGATCCAAATAAAAAGGGCGCAAAATACAACAAACAAGACAATTAAAAGCCCGGAATTAATGAATACCTGATTCAATCCGAATTTTGATACATCTACAAACGGATAAGGATAAAAGCCCGAATAATGTCCTCGAATAAGAATGTAAAACAAATACACCAGTGGAAATATCAACCATTTTGGAATTTGATGATAATTAATCTTTTTATCCTCGTACAAATACCAATAAATAATCACCAATCCCGGAATGATGGAATGTAAGAGTTCATCAACAATCACTTGAAGTCCTGTCGGGCTCCAAGTGTGTCTCAAAAGAATCTGATAGACCAATCCAACAATGGTGATGTAAACAGTAATAGGTGTTAAAATCCTGATTGTCTCCTTTTGGAACGTTTGAATAGAAAATGAAATCGCTAAAATCATATTAGTCAAAATCGTGAAGTAACTGAAAAACCGAATGACAGATTCAAGCCTGGAAATGGTTCTTGATTCCATCATCAGATAAAACTGCAGGACAACCGCTATCCATCCTAAAATCGCAAGAAATAACGCCAGTTTCTGTTTCATATTTTGATTAATTTAATAATGACATCACAACTATAAAGATTAAAACCGCTAATCCAACCAAAATAGTCATAATCAAATGACTGAAAATTGATCGCATAATAATATTTATCGGTTTCATTGGTTTGAAAAACTGGAGATTCGTCCAAAAGTGCAATCCCAAATCAATCAAATAAACAATCAGCATCACAGTTCCAATATTGAGAGAATGCTTGACTAGGAAAATAAACGGTAAAAAGACAATCTGAACAATCAGTCTTTGCCCGGCTTTGTAAGTATTTAGAACAAGGTATTCTACAAAATTGTAACCTTTATTATGAAAGCAAATCCAGGTTCCCATCGTGTACAAAGGAATAGTCACCAAAGTTACCCAACTGAAATGTGACAAAAACCATTCATCAAGGTTCAAAGATTTCCCATAACCAATGTCAGATTTTAATGACTCTTCCGAAGCTGAAAACAGATTAATACCAAACCAATGGCAAAGCAAAATATAAAACCCTGTCAATATCAGAACAAAAGAAAATGGTTTGATATGACTCACTCTTTTTCCTTCCAGATATTCGCGGATTGTGTGTCCTGGTCGCAGAAACAATTGCTTGGAAGTATATAACAGTCCTGCATCAATATGAAAAAGGCTGTGCGTCAACTGATGCCTGAGATAATGATAATTAATTAGCTTTGTCTCAGCTGTTTGACCACAATTGTTACAAAATTTCCCTTCAAAACGATGACCACAGTTCTTACAAATTTTCATAATCGATTAGTTTATTTCTTGTTTTTCTCTTCAATCCACCGGCTCATATATTTTGTCGAATTCAACTGATGATGCTGCAGGATTTTCCCGAGATAATTCTCCGTCCGATGATTTTCCAGATGATTCTCAATTTTAGAAATTTTTTCCCAAAACTGATTAACATATAACTTCTTATCAAAAACTTCATTCAAAATCTCAAAAGCATTTTCATTGGCTCGATTCCAAACTGATTCATTTTGATATAATTCAATTGCCTTTTCTATAAATTTCCCATCAGAATCCTCGGTAAAACCATTCCAAGGTAAATTTTTGTGCATTGCTTCTGAACCAATTGATGAAGTTACATTAGGTAATCCAAATTGCATACTTTCCCAAAGCTTTCCTTTCAAACCGGCACCAAAAGGAATCGGAGCCAGCAAAGCTTTGTATTCATTAAAAAGTGATTTAACATCGTCCGCTCTTCCTTTTACCAAAAAACCTTCTTTATCATTATGCAGTTGATAAACTTTCTCAGAAGCATAGGCACCATAAATATGAAGTTCAGCTTCCGGAAGTTGTTTCCGGATTGATTTCCAAATGGATTTCAGTTTCAGAACCGTTTGCCAATTGGGTTCGTGCAAGAAATTTCCGATACTTACAAAATGTTGTCTTTCTTGAAAAACAGTCTTGTTTTTCTCAATCTTTTCAGTCAAAAACGGAATGTAAAACAGAATATCAGGATTGATTTTAAATTTCTCCTTCAACAACTGAAACTCAAATTCCGAAATAATCAATGACAAATCACAACGCAAAATCGATGCGATTTCTCTCTTGAAAACATCATTAACAAGATCTTCATTACTAACTTCCCTTTTCTCAACAAAAGCTTTCCGTCTCGCTTCTCTAAGGAAATGCAAATCTTCTGTATCAATGATTTTCAAAGCATTGGGACAATTCTCAGAAACCCGCCAGCCAAATTGTTCTTCGGTTACATAACGGTCAAAAAGCACAATATCAGGATTGAGTTTTTTTATTTTTTCATCAAAACTTTCGTTATTGATTTCGATTTTTTGGATCTCGATTTTTTCTGAGAATTCGATGTTGTTGGAAGCCGTCATAAACGTGATTTTATAATTTGCTTCCGAGAACAATCGGATAAGCTGCATCATTCTGTGACCTGCTGCAGTAGAAGCCGGCTCCGGAATAACAAGACCAATAATGACAAGATGTTTCACAATCACAAAAATAGAGATTCTTTATTGATTATTTTGGCAGCTGTATCCGTCTTCCGCTCCCAATCTTTTCACTCCACTTCGTTGCGTAAAAAGGATTTCCGCTCAAGCCGGGCTGCAAGTTTCAACATAAAATATAGTAGATTATAGCCACAAGACTGTCATTCCGTAGGAATCCAGACTATTGAGATTCCTACGGAATGACAAATATTGATTTATAATTTAAGGCAAAAATCAGTTTCAATATCATCCCAATTCAAAAAAATAAATGCTAATTTTGATGTATGCGAATAGAAAACGAAATCAAGTTAGGGTTCAAAGATGTGATGTTTCGTCCGAAGCGTTCCACACTCAAATCCCGTTCAGAAGTTACTATAGAAAGAGAATTCACTTTTCTACATACTCAGAAAAAATGGAGTGGCGTTCCTTTGATTGCGGCGAATATGGACACCGTCGGGACATTCGAAATGGCGGAAGCGCTTTACAAGGACAAAATCATTACTGCTGTTCACAAACATTATTCTGTACAGCAATGGTCTGATTTCCTGAAAGATAAAAGCGATGACTTCTACCAATACATTGCCCTGAGCACCGGAACCGGAAAAGCGGACGAGGAGAAGATCAAAACAATTTTGGACGCCAATCCGAAAATTCAGTTTTTGTGTATTGATGTTGCCAATGGTTATTCCGAACATTTTGTGGAATTTGTGAAAAAAGCACGTCAGAATTTCCCGGATAAAATCATTATGGCAGGCAACGTTGTAACCGGCGAAATGGTAGAAGAACTGATTCTTGCTGGTGCTGATATCATCAAAGTAGGGATTGGTCCAGGTTCGGTTTGCACGACTCGTGTAAAAACCGGCGTTGGCTATCCACAACTTTCCGCAATCATCGAATGTGCGGATGCAGCACACGGTTTGGGCGGCCAAATCATCGGCGACGGTGGTTGTAAAGTTCCCGGTGATGTGGCGAAGGCTTTTGGTGGCGGTGCAGATTTCGTAATGCTGGGCGGGATGTTTGCCGGACACGACGAAAGTGGCGGTGAAATCGTAGAAGAAAATGGAAAAAAATTCAGGCTTTTTTACGGAATGAGTTCTCAAACAGCTATGGATAAACATTCTGGTGGTGTTGCAGAATATCGTGCTTCTGAAGGTAAAACCGTGAAAGTTCCTTATAAAGGTCCGGTTGCGGAAACTGTAAAAGATATCTTAGGCGGCGTTCGTTCGACGTGTACTTATGTTGGGGCTGCGAAGTTGAAAGAACTTTCTAAGCGAACCACCTTTATACGTGTGCAAGAGCAAGAAAATCAGATTTTTAATGGATAAATTTTGAAAAATATTTTTCACATAGCTAATGGCGATTTTCTTGCTGAAGATTTGAGGAAAACTTCAATCAAAGGCGAAATTATCGTTTGTCGGGAAGCCTTTGTTTATGGCGATTTGAAAGCTGATTCTTTGGAAGCGTTTTGGAAAATCAGAGCCAGATCAATTTCAGAAGATTACAAAGTTTCCAAGGAAAGTTATTATCAAAAATCGGTTTCTGAGTTTGAAAAGATTCTGAATATTCCTGAAGGTTCTGATGTTAATCTTTGGTTTGAAGATGACCTGTTTTGCCAGGTTAATTTGTGGTTTTGTATTTCATTGCTTTCAAAAATTAATGATTTAAAAATCTATCGCGTTTTCCCGACAACAAATGCAGAAAGTCATTGGAAGGGTTTTTCAAATTCAGATAATTCTTTGGAGGAATCCTTGAAATTCAAAGTTCTATTTAATGAAAATGATATCGAATTAGCTCTAAATCTTTTGAATGCTTATCAGAATAATGACATCCGTTCATTACAACAATTATCCAAAAATCAAACTGGTTGCTTTCATCATTTGAGTGAAATTATTGATGCTTATATCAATATTAAACCGGAAGTCTTCATTAGAAAACAAATTGAAAACGGCTTAAGAGATTTTGATTCGGTTTTTAAAAAGTTTCAGGAAGAATTAGGGATTTTTGGTTTTGGAGATTTGCAGGTCAAGAATTTTTATGAGAAAGTTTTAAATGAAAAATAAAGAAAACCAGCCAAATTCGGCTGGTTTTTTTAAAGATTATCTAATTCTTTTTTTAATGCGATCGACGCTTTTTTGACTTCCAGCGCCCAATCATCAGCAGCATTTCCGTCTGCGCCGTCAGAAATATATTTCAAACAAAGAAAATCGATTCCTTCCTGCTCTGCAACTTTCGCCAATGCAAAAGCTTCCATATCGATGACATTATATTCCGGATTGATATGTTCCATTTCGAACTGATCTCCGGAACCGCAGATTCCGTTTGGGAGATTTTTAATGTTCAGTCCGTATTCTAAAACAATCGATTCATCTGAAAACGGCGTCTCAAACTTCTGAAAGCCCAACGCCCGAACATCCATATCTCTCTGAATAAAACGACTGCAATTAACAACGCTTCCTCTGTCAAAAGTTGTACTTCCTGCCGTTCCAAGATTGATAATCAAATCCGGATTAATTTCGTGAATGGCTTTTGTAAGGTTATAAGTCGCCTTGACTTTTCCTATGCCTACAAAGACTTTATTGTAATTTTCAAACTCTTTTCCAGCTTCAGATTCCAAAGCGAAGACCAGTAAAACATTGTTATACTTCTTTTCGTTGATGGTCATTATTAAATAATTTAAAACAAAACCCTATCCTCTTTCCTCAATTCTTCCAGATATTTGCTTTTATCATCACGGTAAAAAAGATTCATCGTCTCAAAAGGAATCAATTTTAAATCTTTATTGACGATATGAACGCAGGATTTTTTCACGGCACGAACATCAAAATCATGAGCATCCATAAAATTCATAATAATAATTCTGAACAAATTATCATAATCCAAATTCGGAGCAGAAACTTCCGGCAGACAACACAATAGCTGATTGACTTTTGGCTGAACTTTATCTACGGAAATTCCCGTGCTAAAGATATCTAAAAGCTGCATCTGCAATCCTTTATCCTGTTCGTAGACGATCGTGTTTCTGGTTTCATTATTCAGCAGATCGGCAGGATTAATATATCGCGTCAAAGGAATCGTTTCTCCTTCCAGTTTTAAAATATAACCCATCGCCAAAGCATCCGGATTACACGGAACCGGAATAATATCATCCGAATTCAGCAATGGAAACTGGTTTAAAATTTCTTGTCTTACTTCCGTCAATGTAATTTTTTCATGAGCAGAATCTTCTCTGTTTCTTCCAGCAATTTCAACAGGCTGAAAAGTAATTCCGCGAACACATTTCTGTTTTAAAGCAAAATCGATAATTTTTCCGATTTCATCAATATTTTTATCTTTCTGAAGAACAATGACGAGCGTTGTCGAAAGATTTAAAGCATTCAATTTCTCCAAAGCTTTCATTCGAACATCCGTAAGATCTTTTCCACGGAAATCTTCCAGAACTTCAGGTTTAAAGGAATCAAACTGGAGATAAATTTCAAATTCGGGAGCATAAGTTGCTAATTTTTCCGCAAAACCCGGATCGTTTGCAATTCTCACACCATTAGTGTTCAGCATTAAATGTTTGATCGGTTTTGACTTGGCAATATCCATTATTTTGAAAAACTCAGGATGAATTGTCGGCTCTCCTCCACTGATTTGAACAACATCAGGTTCACCCTCATTTTTCACGATAATATCAAACATTGCTTCAATTTCTTCCAGACTTCTGTGGCTTCCGTAATGCGGTGAAGACATGGCGTAACAGGTAGGGCAAGTTAAATTACAACGATCTGTAACTTCCACAATAGAAAGACAGCTATGTTGCTCATGATCAACACATAAACCACAATCGTAAGGACAGCCATATTCCACGTCTGTTCCAAAATGATGCGGCATTTCCGAAGCTTTGTTGTAATTTCTGATGTTTTTGTAATAATGAACATCGGATGCAATTTTAGTTTTAAAAAATCCATGATCAGGACATCTTTTCGTCATAAAAACGGCCTCATCTTCAATGATGATCTTTGCTCCGACTCTTTTGAGACATTCAGGACAAAGACTGATCGTATAATCGTAATACGTATAATTTCTTACCGGCATAATTTTTTTTTACATTCCTCCACAAATAATTCCGCTTATTAGCCCACAAATTACCAGGCATATCAGCATGGTCTGCCAAAACTGTGATTTGGAAAACTTACGTCCGTCTTTGGATTCATAAATTAACTTTACAAATATTGTTATAAACAGGGAAATCATAAAAGCAACTATCAGTATAATACCAATAATCATTGCTACTAAACCACCGAGGTTGCCAACTTCCAAAATAGTTAACATTATCATATAGCTTAATGTTTTTGTGGTATATCAAATTTTGTCATATGTAAAGTCTCATTTGCAAAGCAATCCTAATGCTAATGTACAAAGCAAAATAAAAAGGATTATACCTAATGAAAAGATGATAAACAGCTTAAAAAAAATAGATTGTGTAGAGGTCTTTTCCTTTTTTTTAGATACATTAAACAAACTTAAAAAACTGATTACCAAAACAATGACCAAAAGTGCTATTCCAAAGAATGTAATCGTTGTAGTCCCATTATCCATGATTTGCTGTAGTGCTTTTCATAATCCTAATTGATTTTTTAATTTCATAAATATAATAAAAAATCATTAACAAACTAAGAATCTGGATTGTTCCTAGGTTCAAAAATAAATTGTCATGAGGCTTTATAAAATCTAAGAAAAACCTAAATAAAAAGTAATTCAGCATAAAAAACTGGAACAAAAACCCGGAAACAAATCTCTTGGTATTCTTCAGTTTGAAAATTACAAATCCTAACAATAATAAAAAGATAATCTCATATAATGCCACAGGATGCCGCAAATATCGGTCTCCGAGATGCATCCCAAAAATAGAATTTGTAGGAAGTCCATAGGTTTCTTCATAGATTCCCGTAAAAAAACAACCTATTCTGCCAATAATCATAGCCAGCAATAAAGGGAAAACTATAAGGTCTCCTGTGCTCTGCTTATGGCCAACAATCTTTTTTGCCAATTCTACACCAATCAATCCAAATGCTAAACCACCTGTAATGGTATTACTGGTCCAAAATCTTACGAATGAAAACTCTTGCCCGAAAAGTATGTTTGGCTTTTCTAAGTTCCCTATTATTTTTGAACCAATCAGTGCACCAGCTGTCGCACCGATTAATATAGCTAATGATTGGCTTAGCGGCATTTTCTCTGGTGATTTTCTTTTCAGATAAAAGTAATAACGCATTGCCAGAAAAATCCCAACAGTTTCAAACACAGGATGTGCTAAAACTGTTTTTCCAAAAATCTGAAATGTCACAGGAAAATCGATTGTCATAATTTCTATAAAAAAAGCTTTTTGCATAGTGAACAAAAAGCTTTATAAATAATTGGTATTCTTTTAATTAAGTTAACATTCCTCCGTCAACATTCAGAACCTGGCCTGTAACGTAAGAAGATAATTCACTTGCAAAGAAAACACACGCATTGGCAACATCTGCAGGCTGTCCTCCTCTTTTCATAGGGATTCCGTCTCTCCATCCCTGAACCGTTTTTTCGTCCAAAGCAGCCGTCATTTCAGTTTCTATGAAACCTGGTGCGATGGCGTTGCAACGGATATTTCTTGAACCTAATTCCAAGGCGATCGACTTCGTAAAACCAATGGCTCCGGCTTTTGAAGCGGCATAATTGGCTTGTCCAGCATTTCCTTTCACGCCTACAACCGAGGTCATATTGATGATTGAACCGGATTTTGCTTTCATCATCGGCTTGATAACGGCTTTTGTCAAGTTGAAAACTGAGTCCAAATTAACTTTGATAATCGTGTCCCAATCTTCTTTTGACATTCTCAACATCAAGTTATCTCTAGTGATTCCTGCGTTATTTACCAAAATATCGATAGTTCCGAACTCTGCCAAAACATCCTCAACCAATTTTTGAGCAGCGTCATAATCCGAAGCGTCTGATTGATAGCCCTTGATTTGTGTTATTTTGCTTAATTCTGATTCTAATTCTTTAGCTTTTTCAACAGAACCAGCATAAGTGAATGCGATCTTTGCACCTTCTTTGGCAAAAACTTCTGCAATTCCTCTCCCGATTCCACGCGTTGCACCAGTGATGATTGCAACTTTACCTTGTAGTAATCCCATATATTTTTATAATGTTTTCTAAATTTGTTATGGCAAAAATAATACTTTAAGAATTATTTACGATCAGAACAATTTCACCTTTCAAAGTTTTGCTTTTCGAGAATTCAATTAACTCATTAATTGTTCCACGTTTAGTTTCTTCGAATTTTTTGGAAATTTCCCTGCTCAGGCTCACTTTTGTTTCCTCTCCGAAGAATTCTTTGATTTGTTCAAGTGTTGTATTGATTTTATGCGGACTTTCGTAAAGAACAATTGTTTTCTTTTCTTCAGCTAATTGTTTCAGTTTGGTTTGCCTTCCCTTTTTCTGAGGAAGAAATCCGGCAAAAAGAAATTCGTTATTTGGTAAACCCGAAACAACTAAAGCCGGAATCAAGGCCGTTGCGCCTGGCAAACAAATCATTTCCATATTTTTGTCTGCACAGGCTTTCGCTAAAAGATAACCCGGATCAGAAATTCCCGGTGTTCCCGCATCTGTAATAATAGCAATATGCTGCCCGTTTTCCAAATCCTGAACAACTCTGTCAGTCGCCTGATGTTCGTTATGTAAATGATAGGATTTCAGAGGTTTGGATATCTCGTAATGCTTAAGAAGGACGCCGGAAGTTCGAGTATCCTCACACAAAATATAATCGACTTCTTTCAGAATCTTCACAGCCCGGAAAGTCATATCTTCCAGATTTCCAACAGGTGTCGGAACAAAATAAAGAATGCCGCTCATCTACAAAAACCTGTTTTCTACCAAAGTCCAAAGTCTTTGCGCATAATTATCAACTTTCTTCCAGTCTCTTTCGTAATAAATATCACTTAAATACTCCTGAGCTTTATCCAAAGAATTAAAAGAATTCAGAACAGAAACGACCTGATTCAGGTCACTTTGGCTTCCACCAAAAAGATATTGAGAAAATGCAATTCTGTCATTCAGATCAAGCTTGAATTCCGGTTTTGGTTTTGGCGCTTCCATATAATCTGTCGGCACATTATTTTTCAGAAGACTTCCGGAATTTTGAACAGGAGCTTGTTTCTCAATCTCTTCCAAATGGTCATCATCAAACAAAGATTTTGCAATTTTCAAACCTTTGATGTGAGCCAATTTGAATTTTTTATCATGATGTTCTTCCTGAGTCTGTGATTCGTAGACTTCCTGAGATTTTTCTTTCGGTTGTGTATTTTCCTTCGAAAATTCTACAATTTTTCGTCTGTTTTCCTCCAGTTCCTTTAGTTTCGCTTCTTTCTCAGCCAATCTTGCTTCATAATCATCCTGAGAATTTTCCGCATTTGATTCATCTTTTGTCATTGCAAAAGAAAACTGGCTGTCCTGCATCGGTTCAAGTTTTTCAGCCGGTTCTTCTAACAGTTTTTCTTCCTCAGCTTCGATTTCCTCGACGGCTTCAACTATTTCTTCGTGATAATTTTGAGCTTCAATCTCATTAACAATTTCGGGTTCTGAAATTGATTCAATTAACTCTTCATTTGTAATTTCGATTTTTTCTTCGGTAATTTCTTCCGGTTGACGAATCTTCTCAATGTTATCTTCAGAAATAATTTCTTCCACCGAATCTTCCTGAGAATCAATCTCGGCAAAAGAATGAACTTCTTCCACTTCCGAAACATTCGCGAAAATATCTTGCGTTTCTGTCTCTTCTACAATAATTTCTGCAACCTTATTTTCATCTTCAAATTCTTCAACCAATAACAAATCAGAATTAGTGTTTAAATTCTGATTTTCAGTCGTTTGCAATAGTTTGAATTCGGTTGGCAAAATATCAAAATTCTGAGAAACCTTAAGAAAAGAAAATTTTTGATAAAGCTGATTGATTTCATTTTCTTTCGCCAAAATCTCTTCATAACTATCAGATTTTGATAATTCTGACAAAAGATTCTTCATCTCTCCGAAAATTTTCTCGTATGATTCCCTCCAATTTTGCATAATATATCTTATTAATTTTTACTTAAATTTGATGAATATAAATTTAAGAACAATTTTGTTCCCAAAAGGTTTTTGTTGTAATTATTTTAATCTATGAATGCGGTAAATTTTAATCGCAAAAGTGCTATTTTTTTACAAGCAAACATTTTTTAAGTCGCAAAATTAATTGACAAATGTCTTTTCTGCGTCTTAAAATTTTGATTAGAGAAATTGATTTTGTGCCTTTTGTGTTGAAACAAAAATTTTAAAACAATTTTTTGCTAAATTAATAATGTTTTTAGAAAATACAATTAATCATTCCAAACAAAGCGGCTGGATGGAAGTGATCTGCGGTTCTATGTTCTCCGGAAAGACGGAAGAGCTCATCAGAAGGCTTCGTCGTGCGGAGATGGCCGGCCAAAATGTGGAGATTTTCAAACCAAAAATCGACACACGTTATTCTGAGGAAGATGTCGTTTCCCACAACCAGACCAAAATCCGAAGTACGGCTGTGGAAAGTCCTTCCGAGATTCTTTTGTTGGGTTCTAATTGTGATGTAGTAGCGATAGATGAAGCACAGTTTTTTGATGAAAGCATTGTGGATGTTGCCAACCAGTTAGCCAATAATGGAATCCGGGTTGTGATTGCCGGTTTGGATATGGATTTTCTCGGTCGTCCGTTTGGGCCAATGCCGAATCTAATGGCAACAGCCGAGTATGTGACCAAAGTTCACGCGATTTGCCGAAGAACAGGAAATCTTGCCAACTATTCTATGCGGACTTCTGCAGGAAAAGAGTTGGTAGAACTTGGAGAAACCGAAGCTTACGATGCTGTGAGCAGAAGAATTTTTGTAGATGAAGTTTTGAATAAAAATAACATTTAATATCAAATTTTATTTTAATTTTGTATTAGAATAAGTAATTCTATTGATGAGATTTTGAAAAATTCACCGTTCAAATTGAAGTATATCATTGAGAAAAGCGGAATCTCCGAGCCTACTTTTTTTCGAAAAATGAAGGAAAAAAAATTCAATCCGGAAGAGTTGCTAAAAATTGCAGAAATTATTGATCCGGAAACTTCTTTTTTACAAACTTTAGAAGAAGCCGAAAAAGATTTTGATAATGGAATCTATTTTTCCCACGATGAAGTGATGAAAATTTCCGAAGAACGTTTTTTGAAAAAGTATGGAAATAAGGTGGTCTAAGTTTGCGCTCGCAGATTTGGAGCAGATAGAAGATTATATTGGAAATAGATTTACTTACCGGGAATATCAAAATTTTATAATGATTCTCAATCATAAAATAAATTTGATTTTGGATAAAAAAGTAACTTTCCAAAAGCTCGAAAAATTTCCCAATTATAACAAGATTCTTATTACGGAACAAACAACTTTAATTTACAAATTAGAATCTGATCATCTGAAAGTCTTGAGACTTTACAATAATTATCAGGACGAAGACAAAAAATTTGTGATAGACGATTTATAATCAATGAATTATACAGCAAAAGAAATTGCACAAATTACCAATTCTGAAATTATCGGAAACGGCGAAATCAAAATCAAAAATATTGCTTTTGACAGCCGAACTATTTATTCTACAAAACATACTGCATTTTTAGCGATCAATACCAAAAAGAATTCCGGGCAAAAATATATAGAGAATGTTATAGAAAAAGGAATTGATACGATTATCACTGAACATCAAATTGACAATTCTTCTATCAATCAAATCATTACAAAAAATTCGGTTGAATTTTTACAGACTCTTGCCAAATACCATTTCGAACATTCTGACATCAATTCGATTGGAATAACCGGAAGCAATGGAAAAACAATTCTGAAAGAATGGCTGTATCAATGTCTTTCTAATGAGTTTGTAACGGTTAAAAGCCCGAAAAGTTTTAATTCTCAAATTGGTTTGCCTCTGTCACTATTGCAAATCGATAAAAAACACGAATTAGGAATTTTCGAAGTTGGAATTTCCAAACCTGATGAAATGGAAAAACAGGAAAATGTTTTCCACCCGAAGATTGGATTATTAACGCATATTGGAACTGCTCACTCAGCTAATTTCAGTTCCGAAGAAGAATTAATTAAAGAAAAATTAAAACTGTTCAAACATTCAGAAATTATATTTTATAATTCTGATAACGAATTGACAGACAATCTTACGGATTAAAGAACAATAATGAAATCACTATAATTTCTGATGTTAATGACCGAATGCAGGATATTAAAATCAAATATTTTGAAGAAGAATTTTCACTTCCGATCAATCAAAGAGATGAGGCAACACTAACCAATGTATTGGCTTTGATAGGAATTTTGAAAGAGTTGAAGCTATCAAATCTTCAGATTAAAGAAAAAATCGATGCGCTCAAAGTGATTGAAATGCGTCTGGAAAGCATTGAAGGCATTAGAAATAATCTGATTATCAATGATTCTTATAATTTGGATTTAGATTCTTTGAAAATTGCGTTTCAGTTCATCGGCGAATATAACAAACCAAAAAAATCTCTGATTCTTACAGATATTCTTGATACAAATGAGAATTCTCAAGAGTTATATTCCGAAGTTTCTGAGCTAGTGAATGAACAGAAATTTGATAAAGTTTTTTTGATTGGAGAGGAAATCAGCTCATTTTATAAAATATTTAGTTCCGAAACCTTTACTTTTAATAATACAAATCAATTTATTGAAAGTAAAGTCATTAATGATTTAGAAAACCAGGTTATTCTTCTGAAAGGTGCAAGAAAATTCGAGATTGAAAAAATCAAGGAAATTCTTGAGCTCAGAAAACACGATACAGTTTTGGAAATCAATCTGAATGCTATTCTTCATAACATTAATTTTCATAAATCATTATTAAAACCCGAAACCAAAATGATGGCAATGGTAAAAGCCAATGCATATGGATTGGGAAGTTATGAGATTTCAGAATTTCTGCAGCATCATCATATTGATTATCTTGGTGTTGCATTTGCAGATGAAGGTGTTGAACTGAGAAAAAAAGGAATCACAACTCCGATTATTGTTATGAATCCTGAACAACACAGTTACGACAGCGTTATCGAATATAATCTGGAACCGGAAATCTACAGTCTTCGGGTTTTAGAATTATTCAATGAGCAATTGATAAAATCAGGAAATCAGCAGAAATATCCGATTCACATCAAATTGGAAACAGGAATGCATCGTCTTGGTTTTAAGGATTTTGAATTAGATGAATTAACTGAAAAATTAAACGCTATGAATGTCAAAGTTCAAAGTATTTTCAGTCATCTCTCATCTTCTGATATGCCGGAAGAAAAAGAATTTACATTGAATCAATTAAAAACATTTGAAAAAAATTCGAGTTATTTGATTGATAAATTGGATTATCAACCAATCAGACATATCCTTAATTCTTCTGGAATTACCAATTACACTGACTATCAATATAATATGGTAAGAATAGGAATCGGAATGATTGGAGAAACTTCAAACCCGGAAATTAAAAAGCAGCTTCAACATTCAGTCAGTTTTAAAACCGTTATTTCTCAAATTTCTGATATAAAAACTGGAGAATCTGTTGGTTATAGCAGAAGATTCAAAGCGGAAGAAGATACAAAGATTGCCACCATACCTGTTGGTTATGCGGACGGAATTCCGAGATTGATTGGAAACAAGGTCGGGAATATTGGTATCAACAATCAACTTTGCCCAATTGTCGGAAGCATCTGTATGGATATGATGATGATTGATGTAAATAATGTAAATGCAAAAGAAGGCGATTCCGTAACAATTTTTAATTCGAATCCATCATTAGAAGAATTTGCAAAATATTGTGGCACCATTACTTATGAAGTATTAACTTCAATTTCTCCCAGAGTCAAAAGAATCTATATAAAAAATTAACAATGATCAAGAAGCTCTTCTATCTGATTCCATTTTTAGCTTATCTGATGTGTTATTCTCAGATAAAGGAAAATCTTGTCATTCCGAAAAATCCTAAAATTGGATTGTCTCTTTCCGGAGGTGGCGCAAAAGGATTTACACACGTTGGTGTTTTGAAAGTTTTGGATTCTCTTGGTGTTAAAATCGATTATATCTCCGGAACCAGTATGGGTGCAATTGTCGGTGGACTTTATGCGGCTGGTTATACAGGTAAAGACATCGAAAAAATCGTAATGGATACCGATTTCTACTCATTAATAACCGACCCAAAAACCCGACAGGAAACCAGTTTTTTCAACAAAAGTGTTGATAAATATCTGTTTACCGTTCCCTTGAAAAATGGAAAGATTACATTTCCCTCTTCTATTAGTACCGGTCAGAGAAATGTTTACCTGCTGAAAGAACTTCTGAGAAACGTTTCAAATATTGATGATTTCTCCAAACTTCCGATTCCTTTTATGTGCATCGGAACCAATATAGAAAGCGGTCAGATGAAGATTTTTGAGAATGGCGATTTGGTTTCGTCTATTATGGCGAGTTCCGCATTTCCTTCGCTTTTAGATCCTGTGAAAGTTGGTGATAGTATTTATGTTGATGGTGCGATGACGGTCAATTTTCCTTCAAAACCTTTGAAAGATAAAGGAATTGATATTGTTATTGGTGTTGACCTCAATCAGCCTTTGGCAAAACGTGAGAATCTGAATAGCATTATTTCCATTCTTAATCAAATCATTGATATCAACATCAAAAAGGAAACACTCAACCAGTATAAGTACACAGATATCAATATCAAACCGGACCTTACCGGAATGACTGCTACAAGTTATGATGATAAACGGAAAATCTTGGACAGTGGTTATGTTGAAGCGCAAAAATATGTTGATATTCTTAACAAATTACCAAAACGGAATTTTGACAGAATTAGATCATCAATCAATCCAATTTATTCCAGCGTTTACAAAATAGACAGCCTTGTTGTAGAAAACGGACGGATCTATAAATCCAACTACATTCGTGGAAAAATGGGGCTTAAACTGCCTTCTATGCAGACTTATGGAAGCGTGAATAAAATGATTGATAAATTGTACGCGACCAACAATTATAAATTCATCAATTACGATATTGTTCAGGAAAATAACAGCAGTTATCTCAAGTTATATGTCACTGAGGATGAATCTCGTCATTTTTTGAAATTTGGACTCCATTACGACGAAGTTTTCAAGACCGGATTGTTGCTCAATTATTCAGCAAAGCGGTTGTTATTTAGAAACTCCAATTTGTCTTTAGATGTAGTAATTGGTGATAATCCGAGATATTATTTCAACTACTTTATAGATAACGGATATATTCCTGGTTTTGGTTTATATTCATCAGGAATGACATTTAACCTCAAAAATTTTGACAATAATACAACCGAAACTTGGGACTGGTTCAGAAATGAGGTTTTTATTCAGTCCGTTTGGAAAGATAAATTTGCAATCGGCGGAGGTTTGAGTCATGATTATTTCGAAAGTGAGAGTAATGGTACGAATAAAATCATTGAAAAGTATCTTAATCCTTATGTTTTCTTAAAAAGTGATACACAGAACGACCGCGATTTTCCGACAAAAGGATTTTATCTTAACGCTGAAGGGAAGATCATTGATCTTTTCAATTCGGATTTAGAGAAAAAGCCAATCAATATAAAAGCAGATATCAAGATGAACTTCTATATCTCGAAAATGTTTACTTACCGTTTGAATCTGTATGGCGGAATCACGATTGGCGATAATTTACCTTCTTTTTATCAATATAGAGTCGGTGGAATCTTTGAGCAGCCTATTGTCAATTATAAACAATTTGCTGGTTATCCGTTTGCATCTTTGACAGATAATAATATATTCATTGCTTCCAATGATCTACAATTGAGATTCAATAAAAACTATTTCCTGATAGGGAATTTCAGTTTTGCAAATATGTTCAGCTCTATCAAATTTGAAGACGCTGTCAAGCTCAATTACAGTTCTATCGGACTCACCGCTGGTTACAAATCTCCTTTTGGCCAGATAAAAGTTAACTTCAGCAAATCTCTTAACAAACATAAAGGCGTTTTCAGTGTCATCTTAGGACATTGGTTTTAAAAATATGATAAACTATTTTTTTGAAGAAATTGATAAGGTGGAAATCCATTCACACACATCAGAATGGCTGGAAAACTTGATTCTGGCAGAGCACAAGAAGCTAGGCGAAATTAATTATATCTTTTGCGATGACGAGTATCTTCTCAAGGTCAATCAGGATTATCTCGACCACGATTATTATACAGATATCATCACATTTGACTATGTAAAGGGAAAAACCATTTCGGGAGATATTTTCGTATCTTTGCCGCGCATTTTGGACAACGCTTCTATTCTATCCCAAAACTATGAATCAGAATTCAATCGCGTTTTGGCTCACGGGATTCTTCATCTTTGCGGATACAAGGATAAAACCGAGGAAGAACAAACCCAAATGCGAGCAAAAGAAGATTTTTATATCAATCAATTTAAAAATTTTTAGGAGCTATTTCCCGCTTTCCGCTCATACTCCTCACGCCAATGCTTTTCCCAAAGCTAGCTGCAGGGTAACCGCTACAAAGCGAAGAATGAGCTTCGACGATTCAATAAAATAATTAAAAACATTGAGTCAATCGGGGCTAGTTTCAATATTATGGTCAATGTTCCACGTGAAACATTAACTTTAAAATATAGAATATGATAAGCGAAATATATGACGTAATTGTAGTTGGAGCAGGTCACGCTGGTTGCGAGCAATCTTGGTTCAAAAACGCTCCTTGTCACAATGAATATGCAAACCATTGGACAAATGAGCTGTAATCCTGCAATGGGAGGAATTGCAAAAGGACAAATTGTAAGAGAAATAGATGCAATGGGAGGCTATTCCGGTATTGTAGCGGATAAATCAGCCATCCAGTTCAAGATGCTGAATCTTTCCAAAGGTCCTGCGATGTGGTCTCCAAGAACACAAAATGATAGAATGATGTTTGCTGAAGAATGGCGTTTGGCACTTGAAAATACACCTAATCTTGACTTTTTCCAAGATATGGTAAAGCAATTAATTATAGAAAATAACAAAGTTGCCGGAGTTGTAACTTCTCTTGGAATCGAAATCAAAGCGAAGTCTGTTGTTTTAACAAACGGAACTTTCCTTAATGGATTGATTCACGTTGGAGATAAACAATTAGGTGGCGGAAGGATGGGCGAACCCAGAGCTTTCGGAATCACAGAACAACTGGTTTCTCTAGGCTTTGAAGCTGGTAGAATGAAGACTGGAACTCCTCCACGTGTTGATGGAAGAAGCTTGGATTATTCCAAAATGGAAGAACAAAAAGGCGATGAAAATCCACAGAAATTCAGTTATTTAGATACACCTAAGTTAACGAAACAATTAAGCTGTCATATCGTTTATACCAACGAAACTGTACACGACATTTTACGTGAAGGATTTGACAGAAGTCCTATGTTTAACGGAACAATTCAGAGTTTAGGACCAAGATATTGCCCAAGTATTGAAGATAAAATCAATCGTTTTGCAGAGCGGAACAGACATCAATTATTCGTTGAACCAGAAGGCTGGAAAACTGTAGAAATCTATGTGAATGGATTCAGTTCTTCTCTTCCAGAAGATGTTCAAATCAAAGCAATGAAGCACATTCCAGGTTTCGAAAATGTAAAAGTATTCCGTCCTGGTTATGCCATAGAATATGACTACTTCCCTCCTACCCAATTGAATCACACATTGGAAACAAAATTGGTTGAAAACCTTTATTTTGCTGGTCAAATCAACGGAACAACAGGTTATGAAGAAGCTGCCGGACAAGGATTAATTGCCGGAATCAATGCCCATAATAAAGTTCACGATAAAGGAGAATTTATCCTCAATAGAGACGAAGCATATATAGGTGTATTAATTGATGATTTGATTACAAAAGGAACAGAAGAACCTTATAGAATGTTCACTTCCAGAGCTGAATATAGATTACTTCTTAGACAAGATAATGCGGATATCAGATTAACTGAAAAGGCATATAATCTTGGTTTAGCAAAAGAAGATAGACTAAGAAAAGTGGAAGAAAAAATTACTAAAAGTGATGAATTAGAGACTTTTCTTAGAGAAACTTCTCTTAAACCGGGAATTATCAATCCTATCCTTGAAACAATAGAATCCTCTCCTGTTGACCAAGCTTACAGAGCTGCTCAAATTCTCACTCGCCCAAATATGACTTTGGATAGATTAGAAGCAATTGAAGCGATTAAAGATGTAGCTTCCACTTATACTGATGAAGTAAGAGAACAAGCTGAAATCAATATCAAATACAAAGGTTACATAGAGAAAGAAAAAGAAAATGTAGCAAAACTTAATAGATTGGAAACTATCAGGATTCCAGAAGATTTTGATTATTCAAAAATCACCTCTCTTTCTGCTGAAGCCAAACAAAAAATGGGTAAAGTAAAACCTAAAACTATTGCTCAGGCAGGTAGAATTAGCGGTGTTTCGCCAGCAGATATTAATGTTCTTCTGATTTATTTAGGTAGATAAAATTATAAATGTTCCACGTGAAACATACTAAGAACAATGTTATTTTCATTGTTCTTTTTGTTTAAAAAAATTTGAAATAATTTATGAAAATTAAAGACCATTTTCTTACACAAGAAGAATTTGAAATTGTAGAAACTGATACAAAAGGTGTTTTCAAAACCTCCCCTATTCCTTCTAATATTTCAAAATATTATGAGAGTGAAGATTATATTTCGCATCATCAGGATTCTGGAAGTTTGAAAGAAAAGCTTTATAAATTTCTGCAGTCCTTTAATCTTCAATACAAAAAAAATATTCTTGTTGACAGAATTAAAAATGGTTCTAGCGTTTTGGATTATGGTTGTGGTGCTGGAGAATTTGTAAAATATATTGAAAATGATTTTAAAACTTTTGGATTTGAACCCAATTCAGATGCCAGAAATGCTGCAATCAATAAAACTCAAAAAGCAAAAATTATTGATGATATTACTTCAATAGAAAATGAATCTTTAGAAGCAATTACACTTTGGCATGTTTTCGAACACATAGAAAATCAAAGCGAGATGTTGGAAGCATTTAATCAAAAATTAAAAGAAAAAGGATTGCTAATTATTGCTGTCCCAAATCCAACTTCGTATGATGCGAAACATTATAAAGAATTTTGGGCAGCTTATGATGTACCGAGACACATCTATCATTTTTCAAAAAAAGGAATGGAAAATCTGATTTCTAAAAATCCGGATTGGAAATTAAGAAAAATAAAACCGCTCCTACTCGATTCATTTTATATTTCTATGTTGAGTGAAAAATATAAAAAATCACCTCTTTTTTGGCTAAAAGCAGTCTATCATGGAACAGTTTCTAACGTAAAGGCACTTTTTTCCAACGAATTTTCAAGTTTGATATATATTATCGAAAAAAATTAGAAAATCGATTTTTGATGTATTTCTGAAGGTCAATTCTCAGCTATTTTGTTCAAAAATTGTTAATAATTACAAAAAATAGAAAATCTCAAGTTATTTTTAATCTAAAATTAAAATCACTGAGAATCGCTTAAAAAAATTTATTTGAACCTTGCTTAAGTATAAGCAAAATAAAAACCGACAAAAATTTGCCGGTTTTTTAAATTTATGCGAAAAAGTAAATTTCTATTTGTTAATGGCAGCAACTCCCGGAAGTTCCAACCCCTCTAAACTTTCCAACATTGCTCCACCTCCTGTTGAAACATAACTCACTTTATCAGAATAACCAAACTGTTTTACGAAAGCAACACTGTCACCTCCACCAACTAATGAGAAAGCTCCCAACTTTGTAGCTTCAGCAATACTATCTCCTAAAGCTTTAGTTCCGGCAGCAAAATTAGACATTTCGAAAACACCGATTGGACCGTTCCACAGGATTGTTTTAGAATTTAGTAAAACATCATTGAAAATTTCTCTAGATCTAGGACCTGCATCCAAGCCTTGCCAATTTTCCGGTATCTCTCTGATACTGCACTCTTTTCTGTTAGAATCATTATTGAAATCATCAGCAATAATAACATCCGTCGGAAGATAAACTTCTACATTATGTTGTTTTGCTTTAGCTAAAATTTCTAGAGCAAGATTCAATTTATCATCTTCAACAATGGACTTTCCAATTTTTCCACCAAGCGCTTTAATAAAAGTAAAAGACATTCCACCACCAATTATCAGGTTATCAATTGCCGGAAGAATATTTTCTATTATTGTAATTTTTGTTGAAACTTTAGAACCTCCAAGTATCGCAGTTACAGGCTTTTCACCAGATTTAAGTACTTTATCAATAGCAATCAATTCTTTTTCCATTAGTAAACCGAAAAATTTAGTAGAAGGAAAGAATTGAGCAATTACGGCTGTAGAAGCATGTGCTCTGTGAGCTGTTCCAAAAGCGTCATTAACATAAGCATCACCTAATCTTGAAAGCTGTTCAGCAAAGGCTTCATCACCCTTTTCTTCTTCATTGTGAAAACGTAGATTTTCCAATAACAAGATTTCTCCCGGCTGAAGTTCAGCTGCTGCTTGTTCTGCCTTCTCTCCTACCGATTCTTCAACAAATTTTACTTCTTTACCGAGAACTTTAGAAACTTCTTCTAAAACATGCTTAAGAGAGTATTTGTCATTCACTTCACCTTTTGGTCTACCAAGGTGAGTCATTAATATTACTGAACCACCATCATTAAGGATCTTATCTACAGTTGGTTTTACAGCCGTAATCCTTGTATTATCAGTTACATTAAGATTTTCATCCTGAGGAACATTGAAATCAACTCTTACTAAAGCTTTCTTGTTTTTAAAATCGAAATCCTTTATTGTTTTCATTAAATTTTTATTTGAGGTTTTTAATAGAGAATGAAAATTTTTTCTCTCTTTGTTTCACAAATTTAAAACTTATTCCCTCCTTTCGGAAATTTTATTCTCAAAAAAATTCCACAAAGTCAATTTACAATCATAAACAACTTCTTTTCTTTTTTTAAAAAAAATAAGATTGTAGTATATTGTTGTAGACGAGAGTTTGCGGATAACTAAATTGTAAATATTTCATCACAGGAATTAATTCTTAATCAATAAGAATTCAACATAATATTTATTTTGATTTTCAGTAAATTAAATACATTACTAACAATTGTTTATAACTCCAATATTTTATGAATATTTAAAACTCTAATGCGGATAAAAGAAGCAAATATGAAATAAAAGTTTTCCGAAATTTTTGATCAAACATTTTTAGAAAATCTGTATTACAAAATTTGATGAATTTTAAAAGAAATATTTAATAGAAGTTTTCCACAGGTTTTCTAACAATTTTTAACATTGTATTATCTAATAATTAATAATTTTAAAAATTGTTTGTTTTTTATATATCATAATACAAATTATATTGATGTATAATTAATTATTATGAGTTATATTTATCAATGGTATTAAAATATCATACCAACAATTGCAAAATATGTAGTAATTTTATAAATAAATAATTCAACCACTAACCTATTCGAACCAACAATTGATAAATATTAAATAAATAAAAATGAAAAAGATAGCATTAGCCGCGGATCACGCCGGTTTTGAATATAAAGAAATTATTAAAAAATATCTTGAAACTAAATATGAAGTTCAGGATTTTGGAACCTATTCTGCTGATTCTGTAGATTATCCGGACTTTGTACATCCTGCAGCATCATCTGTTGAAAACGGAGAAAACGAATCAGGTATCCTTATTTGCGGAAGCGGAAATGGTGTTCAAATTACCGCAAACAAGCATCAGAAAATAAGATGTGCGCTTTGTTGGATGCCGGAAATTGCTTCTCTTGCAAGACAGCATAACGATGCGAATATGATTTCTATTCCTGCAAGATTCATTTCAAAAGAATTGGCTATAGAAATTGTAGATAAATTTCTCACTACTGATTTCGAAGGAGGGAGACATCAGAAAAGGGTTGATAAAATTGCATTTTGCTAAATATAGGGCTTACATTTTTGTAAGTCTTTTTTTTGAAATTAAATGGAAATTCATATTATTAATAAAGTTGTATCTTTGCAGTGCATTTCACAGAGAAAGTTCTTTCTCACGAAACCATAAATTAATATAAAGGTTTCCAAAACTCCCCTATTTTTATTATATATTTATTGAATAAAATAATCCGATTATGGATTATTATTGTTGTTGATAAATGATGTTGAATTATAATTATAAACAAATGAAAAACAAAAAACATACAAGTCATAAAAACGAACAGAAACTCCTCGATTTAGGAAGAAAAATCCTTCGTTTTATGAATCAGAAAACTTCCAAAATCTATAATTACAAACAGATAGCGGAAGGTATAGATTACAAAAATCCAAGACAAAGAGAACTGGTAATTCAGGCGCTTCACAGGCTTTTGGCTACTCAGAAAATTAAAGAAACCGAAAAAGGAAAATATATTGTCAACCTTAATGTTGAAGGAACTTTGGCAGGGACAATCGATTTTAATCAATCCGGAAACGCATATGTAAAAGTTGAAGGTTTGGAAGATGATATTTTTATTCATCAGAAAAATGTAAAAGATGCATTGCAAGGTGACAAAGTGCTTATAATCACCTACAATTATAAAGGGAAAAAATTGGAAGGTTCTGTGGTAGAAGTTCTGGAACGTGCAAAAGAGACGTTTGTCGGAACTTTCCAGAAAATTCCTGAAAAAGATTTCGGTTTTGTGGTTTTTGATAAGAAGGTCATCAATACAGATATGTTTATTTCCAGAAATCATTTCAATAATGCGGAAGATGGTGATAAAGTTGTTGTCAAAATGCTGAAATGGGATACAAACAGCAAGAATCCGGAAGGCGAGATCGTTACCGTTCTTGGCGCTCCCGGAGAACATGAGACCGAGATCCATTCCATTCTAGCCGAATATGGACTGCCTTATAATTTCCCACCGGAAGTAGAACACGATGCAGATAAAATTGATAGGAGCATTAATGATGAAGAAGTGGCTAAACGCTGGGATATGCGTGATATCTGCACCTTTACGATAGACCCGAAGGACGCAAAAGATTTTGATGATGCCTTATCCATTCAGAAAATGGAAAACGGCCTTTGGCAGATTGGCGTTCACATTGCGGACGTTTCGCATTATGTAAAGCCCGGAACCATTTTAGATGACGAAGCTTATGCAAGAGCGACTTCGGTTTATCTGGTGGATAGAGTAGTTCCTATGTTGCCTGAAGTTTTAAGTAATGATGTTTGTTCACTGCGTCCTAATGAGGATAAATTTACTTTTTCTGCTGTTTTCGAAATGGATGACGAAGCGAAAATCCACAAACAATGGTTTGGCAGAACGGTCATTCATTCCGATAGAAGATTCACTTATGAAGAAGCTCAGGAAAGAATTGAAACCCAGCAAGGAGATTTGACTGAAGAAGTTCTACAATTGGATAAATTGGCCAAGATAATGCGCCAGGAACGTATCAGAAATGGTGCGATTACCTTTGACAGAAGTGAGGTAAGATTCAATCTGGATGAGGAGAGCAATCCGATTGGGGTATATTTCAAGGTCAGTAAAGATTCTAATCATTTGATTGAAGAATTTATGTTATTGGCGAATAAAAAAGTATCCGAATTTGTTTCATTAAATAAAAGAAAGGAACCAACCGGGAATACATTTATTTATCGTATTCATGACGATCCGGACCCGGCAAAGCTGAAATCACTTCAGGAATTTGTTTACACTTTCGGATACAAAATGGATTTGGCAAATACTAAAAAAGTGGCTGAATCTTTGAATAAATTACTTAGTGATGTCAAAGGAAAAGGAGAAGAAAATATGATCGAAACTCTGGCGATGCGAAGTATGAGCAAAGCCGTTTACTCTACAGATCCGATTGGACATTACGGACTTGGCTTCGATTATTATACGCACTTTACATCGCCCATTCGTCGTTATCCGGATTTGATTGCCCACAGATTATTGCAACATTATTTGGATGGCGGAAAGTCGCCTAACAAAGAGGAAGTAGAGGAGAAAACAAAACACTGTTCAGCAATGGAGCGTCTGGCTGCAGATGCGGAAAGAGATTCTATCAAGTTTATGCAGGTCAAGTTTATGGAAAATCACATTGGAGAAGTCTTCTCAGGCGTAATTTCTGGTGTTGCAGAATATGGCTTCTGGGTAGAGATTCCTGAAAATGGAGCAGAAGGTATGATTAAATTGAGAGATTTGGTTGATGATTCCTACTCTCTAGATGCGAAGAATTATGCGATTGTAGGTTCCAGAACTGGAAACACTTATCAGCTTGGTGATAAGATAAAAATTAAAGTTGTAAAGGCTAATTTGATCGCTAAGCAACTGGATTTTAAGATTATTAATGATTAAAAATTTCGTCAGAATTGTTTATTCAGATTTTTGGAAATTCGATTTTGATGAAATTTAAACATTGCTTTAAATTATAAATCTCTATTTTTACAGCCGGTTCTGAAATTTAAAATCGAATGCTCGAACTCATTTTATACGCTATCGGATTAGGAATAATGCTCAGCTTGGTCTTTATCGGTCCCATATTTTTCCTGTTGATAGAAACAAGTTTTTCCCGTGGTCCAAGGCACGCTTTGGCCCTGGATTTAGGGGTGATTTCTGCAGATATTCTCTGTATTGTGGTCAGTTACTATGCCAGCGCGGACTTAGTCAATCTTATTGATAAACACCCCGGGTTTTACAAGATATCGGCATTTCTGATTTTCATTTACGCTCTTTATATGCTCGTTTCTAAGACAAAAATGCACATCGAAGGCGAAGAAAGATTAATCAATCAGAATTATTTCAAAACCTATTTCAATGGATTTTTACTCAATCTTCTTAATATTGGCGTCGTACTTTTTTGGCTGGTTACGGTGATATCCGTTAGGAATGCCTATCCAAAAGTTCAGGACTTTGTTTTTTATATCGCTATTGTTATCGGAACCTATTTGTTAATTGATCTTTTCAAAATCCTTTTGGCAAAACAGTTTCATTACAAACTTAATCAGAAAGTTGCGAACCAGATCAGAAAAGGCGTTGGAATTATTCTTATATTCTTCAGTATTTTTATTTTCTTACAAAGCTTTAAAAAGTTCAATAAGTTCGAAGAAAAATTAGAAAAAGCAGAAAAGCAACAACCGAAGATTAAGTAAAAATTTGGATGTCTTTATCCGTCCTTAGTTCCGCTTTATCACTCTGAAGCTCTCGAAGAAGCCATTCGTATCGGGTTTCGCTTCGCAAAGTTGAAGATTGTGTCATTAATCTACATCAGTCCTTAAGGCGCCTTTGCTAACAAAAAATATTTTCAATAAATTCAAAAAATCTTTGCGACCTTTGCGTTAAATCAACACCATTAATCAACACAAATGCAAAACACAACTTTCCCAAAATCTTTGAAAAAAGGAGATAAAATTGCAATCATTTCCCCGGCTGGTTCTGTCGAGATCCCGCAATTGGACAAAACTTTGGAATTAATCAGGATCAAAGGTTACGAACCTGTTTTAGGCGAAAATCTCTACACAAAATACCAAAATGGCTATTCTTATGCCGGAACAGAAAAACAACGAATCAATGATATCAACTGGGCTTTAAACGATCCGGAAATTTCTGCAATCTGGGCTTCAAGAGGTGGTTATGGCTGCCAGCATCTTTTGCAGGAGTTGAAATTGACAGAATTCAGGAAGAATCCTAAATGGTATATTGGTTATTCTGACAACACGGTGATTCAAAGTTATCTGTTGAAAAAAGGTTTTGCTACTATCCACGGTCAAACCATAAAAACTTCCAGCTTTGGCGTTACAGAAGAAAGTTATGAACTGATTTTTGATATTCTGAAAGGCAAAAAACCTAATTATAAAATTGATTTAAATTCGAATAATAGAGTAGGAGAGGCTTCTGGAATTTTGGTTGGTGGTAATCTCGCTTTGGTTTATGCGCTCTTAGGAACTCCATATACATTTGATTTCAGAGATAAAATTTTGTTTATCGAAGATATTGGTGAAAATTTTTATGCACTTGACCGAATGATTATGAGTCTTGAACTAGCAGGTGTTTTCAACAAAATCAAAGGATTAATTGTTGGCGGAATGACCAATATGGGAAAAGAAAATGAAAACAAAGAATACGAAGAATCTTTCGATTCATTCGCATATCAATTGATCGCAGACAGGGTTTCCAAATATGATTTTCCAACAGTTTTTGGTTTTCCCAACGGTCACATTTTTGATAACAGGCCTTTGATAATCGGTGCGGAAATCAATCTGAAAGTTGAAAAAAATGTTCTAGTAAATTTCAAAATCTCTTAATTTCAAATTTTTGATACTGGGAAATGGCTGACCACAATGATTTTGGAAAAATAGCGGAAGACCTTGCTGTTGATTTTTTAATTAAGAATCAATATAAAATTTTAGCGCGTAATTTCCGTTATCTGAAAGCTGAAGTTGACATTATCGCTGAGTTTGAAGATCAAATCATCATTGCAGAGGTAAAAGCCAGGAATACGGATATTTTTCTGGAACCTCAGGAAGCGGTTAATAAAAAGAAAATCAAACTGTTAGTTTCAGCCGCCAATTATTTTATCGAAGAAAATAATATTAATAAAGAAGTTAGATTTGATATTATCTCAGTTCTTCCGAACCAAAAAAAAACTTTAGAAATCCATCATATTATTGATGCTTTCCAAAGTTTTGAAATATGATTTATCTAAGGTGAAATTATCTTCAAAAAATATTATATTAATTTTATTAAGCAGTACATTTATTATCCATTTGATAAATGTACTGCTTTCTTCTACCTCAGAATTATGGATTGAAAATACATTTGTTTTTTGTACGTCGGTCTTTGTTTTAGAATATTTTGGCTTGTATTTTATTATACTGGCTTTTTATTTTTACAAAAAAAATACTTTATCAAAAGAAATTCTTATTGTTTACAGTATTCATTTTCAAACCTGGATATCTTTTATTTTTATCAACTTTTTTGTTAGGTATTATTTCTTAACCAATTCATCATTTTACAACAATACTTCTGTATCAACAACAATTTATAGTTCAAATATTATTTTCATATTATTTTTAAGTTGCATTTGGAAAATTAGTACGCCATCGTTTGTAAATGCTTATAATATTTCAAAAAAAAGTATTCCTATGTATGTATTTTCGTTAGCAATACATATCCTCTCATACATAGTCTCTTTATTTATTTGAGAAAGCTATTTTATCTCCACACATCCAACTCTTCCGCCTGCGTTTCCGGTCGGTTGCGTATGAAAATCATCAACTCCGGCATGGATAACAATGGCTTTTCCAATAATATTTTTCATAGGATCGTCACAACCAAGACACCATTTATCAGTGGTGAAAACCAATCTTGCCTGACCATCTTTCTTAGCGTCTAAATTGCCGATATCTCCCATATGAAAATGCTCTGTGTCCCATTTTCCATGATCATCTTTGGAAGGATTCCAGTGCCCGCCGGCAGATGAAGCATCAGTTGCACTACAATTTCCAAACTCGTGGATGTGAACAGCATGAAGTCCAGGTGTTAATTTGAAAACGCTAAGATCCATTTCAACTTTACCTTTTTTTTGTATGAAAGTTGCTGTTCCCTGGGTTTCTGTGTGAGATTTTGGACGAATAGTGTATTGTTTTGATACGGTTTTGCAGGAAGCTAGTGTTAAACCAGCGATTCCAATTAGTAATAAGTTTTTCATAAGATAGTTTATTGTTGATTTCTGATATAACAAATTTAAAGCCAATATTGTAAAGAATTGTTTTACGTGAAACATCAACGGTTCGGTTAGCAATATCAACGGTTCGGTCATAATTAATTTTATATTATTATGGGCTGAAATATCTTTGAACCAAAATTAACATTATGAAAACTCAAAGCAGAATTTTCACACTTTTTTTTCTTTTGGTTGGTATTAGCATCTGGTCACAAATTACCATTTCCGGAAAAGTCATTTATAAGAACAAAGCGTTGAAAGACATCAGCGTAACGCTTAAAGATACGTATGATGGCGCAACTACCGACGCAAATGGAAATTATTCTTTCACAACTACAGAAACAGGAGATAAGACTTTGGTTTTTTCCGGGAAAGATTATGATGAGGTTGAATTACCTGTGAAAATTGAGGGAAAAGATATTGCGATGAATGCTAATCTGAAGGAGCAAATCAGTGAAATCAATGCAGTTGTGATTACTGCGGGAAGCATAGAAGCCAGCGATAAAAAACGTGCGACGGCATTACTGACGCCTTTGGATGTTTATACAACAGCCGGCGCTAATGGACAGATTTCCTCAGCTTTAGGCTATTTGCCGGGTGTTCAGAAAGTAGGAGAGAGCGAAGGATTATTTGTGAGAGGTGGAACAGGCGCCGAAACCAAAATCTTTATAGACGGCAATCTGGTCAATAATTATTTTACCAATTCAGTTCCGGGAATTGCTGGTAGAGACCGTTTCAATACATCGTTATTTAAAGGTAATGTGTTTTCAAGTGGTGGATATTCAGCAGTTTATGGACAGGCGTTGTCTTCTGTTCTGATTTTGGAAAGTGTGGATTTGCCGGATACAACGTCGTTTGATTTCGGTGTTTCTCCGATTTTTCTAAGTGCGAATTATCAGAAACTGAATCAGGAAAAAACAGCTTCCTGGGGCGTCGCAGGTGGTTATTCGAATCTTGGATTAATGGGAAAATTATTCAATTTTAATACTGATTTTGACAAATATCCGCAAGGTTATGGATTTGATGGAAACTTCAGAATCAAAACCAAAAAAGGCGGTTTCATCAAATATTATGGAAGCATTGATGAAAACAAAATGGCAGTTGGTTCTGAGAGCCTGGAGCAAGATTCTGACAGAAACATGGTCAGTCTGAAAGGGCAGAATATGTATCACAATTTATCCTACAAAGAAAAATTCGGAAAGTATCTTTTGAATATCGGGACTTCTTACACATACAATTCCAATGACCTGAATTTTGCGACTTTTCTTAATGATGTGCAACAATCTAATACGCCAATCAATAATCAATCAAATTACATCAACGCCAAAGCAGTTGTTGAAAGAAAGATCAACAGAGCAAGCATTGTGAGAGCTGGTTTTGAATTAAATAATGCGGATGAAACGATGAAGTACAGCTCTTTTGAAAGAGATTATAAAGATTTGATTTCGTCAGCTTTTGCGGAAACCGACTTGATATTTACTAATAATCTGACGGCAAAAATTGGGGCGAGAACAGAACATTCTTCTTATCTCGGAAAATGGAATTTTTCGCCAAGAGCAGCTTTAGCTTATAGGATTTCCAAAGACTGGACAACTTCTTTCGCTTACGGGATCTTCTATCAGAATCCGGAAAGTAAATATCTTTACAGCAAGAATTTTGATTTCCAGAGAGCAGACCATTATATATTTCAGGTTCAAAAGAATTCTGACGGAAGAAGTTTGAGATTCGAAGCGTTTTATAAAGATTATAAAAGTCTTATTAAAACAAAATCTTATATCTCAGATAGCTTAATGACCAGTAATCAAAATCAATATTATCAAATTGCCAATAGCAATAATGGTAAAGGCTTTGCAAAAGGGATCGAATTGTTCTGGAGAGATAAGAAAACCTTCAAAGACATCGATTACTGGCTGACTTATTCCTACCTGGATTCTAAAAGAGATTTCTTAAACTATCCTTTTAGTTTAGCACCAAATTTTGCTTCGAAACATACATTCAATGCCGTTGCTAAGAAATTTGTGATGGACTGGAAAACAGGATTTAATTTATCTTACACTTATTCGAAAGGAAGACCTTATTATGATTTGGTTTCAGAAAATGGAGAGAATATTGTTCGTCACCAAGGAAAGCTGAAAGATTACAGCGGACTGAATTTCAGTATCAATTATGTTCCGAGTGTTGGGAAGAAAGATTCAAAGTCATTTACTGTATTTGTTTTGAGCATTAATAATATTCTTGGAAATAAAAATATTTACGGCTATAATTATTCTGCGGATGGAAACAGTAGAACGGCCGTTAGACCACCTGTTAATACGTTTGTTTTTGTAGGAGTATTTGTAAGTTTCGGGGTTGATAAAACGAATGATGCGATTAATAATAATTTGTAATAATTAGAAGAAAGAAAATAGAGAAAAGATAAAAGACTTACATTCGAATGCCTATCTTTTAAAAGAATATTATTTAATTTTTAAAGATATATCATCTCGCAGATTAAGCTAATCAAGCAGATTTCTTAACTTATTAAATCAGCTAATCTGTGAAATCAGCGAGGATTTTAAATAAACAACGGTTCAGTAATTAAAAATAACAGTTCGGTAGAATAAAATTTCGGCAAATAAAAAGTCATTCTATCTTTGCAGTCTTTCTTTAATTGGATTTACAGCTTTTGCTCAGACTGCATTTGAAAAAGCAATGACAGAGAAAATCGCCAAAGTAGAAGACCACAAAACGCCGGATGAATTCACTGCTTTAGCTAATGATTTTGACAGGATTGGAACCAAAGAAGCCAAAGAATGGTTACCGTATTATTATGCTGCATTTGCAACGATTCAGAAAGGCAGAATCCTGATGCAGTCCGGTAAAACCAATGAACTTGATCCTGTTGCGGCTGAGGCAGAAAAATATATTGCTAAAGCAGAAGCACTTAGTCCCAACAATGCAGAACTTTATATCCTGAAAAAAATGACAAGTGGACTGAGAATGATGGCTGACCCAATGTCCAGGTATATGAGCGAAGCGCCTATTGCACAGCAAGCATTGGCAAAGGCGCAGGAACTGGATCCTAATAATCCTAGAATCACAGTTTTGCAGGCAGAGGATGCTTATTTCACACCGGAGCAATTTGGTGGAAGCAAGGCAAAAGGTACAGAATTATTCAAAAAAACTATTGAGCAGTTTGGAACCTATAAGTCAAAAACATCTCTTGACCCAAAATGGGGAAAAGCAGAGGCAGAATATTTTCTAAGCCAGAAATAAAACACAACATTCATATTTATCAAGTTCCTTCGTTTTTAGCGAGGGAATTTTTTTATCCCAAAGTCTCCTAATGCGTCAAAAGTTGTCGTGATTTAAAAATTTTATTTTGCCGAGGTTAAAAGAGTTGGTTTTCAAAGTGTTTAGCGGTGTTCATTTAACATAATATGAGAGTTTGTATATCCTTTGTATAACCTTTGTTCGATAGTTGTATATCTATTCTATATCCGTTGGTTATCCTATGTTCGATGTTCTTTCGATAATTATTGTTTAGGATGATCTTAATGCAATCAGCAATTTAACATAATAAAATACATTAAAAAATATTTTAAAAGTTGTTAAAATGTTATTATTTTAGCAAATAATAAAAAAACATGAATGTGATGATAAAGCGACGAGATTTGTCGCATAACAATGCTATTGTTGCATTGTGAATAACAATCAATAACCAAAAAGAAAACTCAATTTATGAAAAAACTCTTCATAAGCATGGGAATGCTGGCGATAAGCCTTTCCTATGCCCAAAAGGTCAGCTGGCAAAAGAATATCGACTCCGGGACACAGGATTTTCTTTCCGGACTGGCGGTTACGATAGACGGCCAGTATTTAGTTTCGGGATCATCCATTCAGACCCTTCGGCAGGCTCAGGGTGACAGCTCCGGCTCAACTGCAGTAAATCCATCATCAACCCACAATCAAAACAAAGGCTACGATTACCATATCCTGAAGCTTGACCAGCAGGGTCAGAAGGTTTGGGAGAAGTATTTTTCAGGGAATCAGCATGATTATCTCAGCGCCACCGTTTCAACCAGGGAAGGTGGCTTTTTGTTGGCAGGGACTTCGTATTCGTCTTTAGGATTGGATAAAAAAGAGAAGTCTAATGGCTCTTCTGATATCTGGCTGATTAAGATTGATGAAAATGGGGAAGAACAGTGGCAGAAAACTATCGGCACAAGATACAGCGAAGAAGCGAGAAGTGTGACTCAGACTACGGACGAAGGCTATATTGTTGCAGGCTCTACCAATCATCCAAAATCAGGTTACGGTTCCAAAGATGTTCTGGTGATTAAGCTGGATAAGAAAGGCAGGATCATCAGTCAATTAATTCTGGGTGGCAAAGGCCTGGATGAAGTGGAGAAAGTGATCCCGACGAAAGACGGCGGCGTGTTGATGGGGATCTATTCCAGGAGCGGCGCTATTGGGGCAATTCTTCGACTGCGCTCAACGTTAAAAACGGTTCGGGACAAAACAAAGGAGATGCTTCGGCTGCGCTCAGCATGACAAATACTCAATCCGGCAATAGCAGCAACGTCATCCTGAGCGGAGCCGAAGGATCTGTTAATTATTACCCCAAAACCAGCAACAACTATGGCGAAGGCGATTACTGGATCATAAAGCTGGATAAGAATGGCAATGTCGAGTGGGAAAAGAACTTCGGCGGCAGTGAGGATGACCATGTTAGAACCATGGCATTGACAGACTCGGGTTATATCATCGGTGGCGAAAGCCGCTCAGAAACCTCGGGCAACAAACGGGCGAAGCTGGAGGAGGGGACAGACCTTTGGGTATTGGCATTGGATGAGTACGGTAACGAGCAGTGGCAACAGTCTTACAACTTTAAGAACAGGGATGTGCTGATGTCCTTGAATACTATCAGGCATCACAATGTCACCCTGAGCGGAGCCGAAGGGTCTCAATCCGTCAAAGGCTTTTTGATAGGCGGCTACACGCAGTCGGAAGGCAAGGTGGAGAAGAATGATGAGACCTTTTGGATGCTGTACATCGACAGGAATGGGAAGGAAGTGTGGAGAAAGTATGTTGAAGGTAGGAACAAGAAAAAGGAAGAAAGGCTGACATCCGCATTACTGAACAGGGATGGTTCGTACATATTGGCAGGGACAAGCGCTGAGGAATTGGGGAAAGAGAACTGGAAGGTGGTGAAGCTGGAGGACCAACAAATTGAAGACCTGATGGAGAACAAGGACATCCAGATCTACCCGAATCCTGTGAAGGATTACTGTTATGTGGAGATCGGGCTGGACTTCGATCAAGCTGATATCTATGTTTATGATATGACAGGGAAAGTGATCCAAACCTTTAATACCAAAAACAGGGTGACGAAGATCGATACGAGTAAACTTCCACAGGGTGTTTACATCATCAAAGCGAATATCCCAACCCAGCAAAACAAAAAACTAACTGCTAAAATCGTGAAAGAGTAAAACACATAGATTATGAGAAAATTTTTTTATTTATTGTTGTTTTTAACGACATTATTTAATTCACAAACAACAAGTGTTTATGATAATATTTTAACAACTGTCAGCCCCGCTTCACCAGAGGCAAATAGACTTGGAACCTTCGGGTCAGTTCCTGTAGGTTTGATTAATGGAACACCCAATGTCTCAATACCGTTGACAAGTCTGAATGTTGGAGGAATTAACATTCCGGTTTCAATGAATTATAGCCGAGCTGGAGTTAAAGTTGATGAACTGGAAGGATATATTGGCTTAGGGTGGCAACTTATTGCAGGCGGAGTTATAACAAGAACAATTAAAGATCTTCCTGATGAAGATCAGACAAGTCACTTTTCTGAAAGTGATATTTCTGCAGGATTAAGTAATAATCAACTAAACGCTTTTCAATATTTAGATCACATTCAGGATGATGTTGTGGATTCTGAGCCGGATAAATATAGTTTTAATTTTCCAGGATATAGTGGTTCCTTTATTTTTAACAACCAACAGGAGGCAATACAATTAAATCAAACAGATCTTAAAATTTCCCGGAAAAGTGAAACCGGTCTGGGGTACTATTTTGAAATTGTTGATCACTTAGGAAATATTTATGAATTTAAAGATTTAGAGAAGACTCTTTTTCTAAAATCCACGCAAGGATCGACACCGTATACCAGAACTTCTGCCTGGTTTCTAAGTAGAATCTACATTAAAAAAAATCATGGAATTATCAATTTCATATATAATGATAATGAGTATACTTATAAGGCTTCCAATATCAGATATTTGGAATTTAATCAAAGCAGAGATATGATAAATTATGGCTCCGGAGTTGAAATACCGGGATATACACCTGAGCTTTCGGCAGAAGGCGTTTTTTCAAGATTGCATATTAAGACAAAAGAACTTAAAAGTATTTCATCATCGGACTACGGTTCACTAGAATTTACATTTAGCAAAAACAGTGTTGTTAATTCCAGCCGGTTAGAGAATATTATTAAAAAAGCTGAAAATGGGACTATTATTGACAACATCAACTTCAATTATTTAGTAACTCCAAATCAGCGAATCTTTTTAAACTATGTAGAAAATACCGTTACAAATGAAAAGCATAGTTTAGAATATATCAATCCTAATGATTTGCCGGAACGCCTGTCTTTTGCACAGGATTACTACGGATATTTTAATGGAGTTACTAATAATAAAAATTTAATTCCCAATTATTATGCTCAAATCTATTTGAAAATTCAAGATTGGTATAATAAATTAGCGCAAAGGATTCCGGATGCCGCTTTTAATAAAACAGGATTGTTAGCTAAAATAACTTATCCCACTAAAGGTTATACCCTATTAAATTATGAGGGGAATAATGAAGTAAATTATCCAGTCATAAAACCTATTTTTGTTTCAGCTCATCAAAGTTTCAATCTCGCTTATCTAGTAGCATACAGGGATGGTGACGGGATTTTCAATGGCGACGAAGCTTCCGTAAATTTTAAAGTAAAGAAAGAAGAGACATATTATTTCCAAGGATCTGCTGGACCAGCTGGTACACAGGATTGTTTCTTAAACTCAGATTGGTACCCAGATAAAGAATTCAGATGTTTATTTTCCATATATAAAGATGGAGTCCGAGTTGGTGGGACTTCTTTTACAGAAGACATAAAAGTTTATTCAATAAATTTAGTACCCGGTGACTATGTTTTTAAAATTGATAAATTAGTTTTTGCGTGCAGTGACGCCCACGTAAATGTTGGGAATTCTCCTATGGTTCCGGACCATTGGGACTACATAATAACTAACTACATAACAAGTACCGATTCAGGATCAAGAGTTAAATCTATAATTAATAAAGACCATAACAGTAAGATAACTAATTCTATATATTATAAATATTTTAATTATCACATGCTATATCCTAAAGATTTTACTTCCTTTAGAGCAAAGTATGTTGATAAGCAGCCTGGTGAAAGATATACTCAGTCCTTTATTAGGATAAACTCGGAGGATCAGAAATCGTTTTATGACTTTTCAAATGATTATTATTATGGCAGGGTTGACGTTAGTTACGGTGGCGACAATTTTGAAAAAGGGGGCGAAAGTCACTATTTTGATATAGCAGCTAACTCTCCTAATCTTGTACTAGGTGGATTTGCAAGTAATGATTATAAAATTTTTTCCTATGACGAATGGAACAGTGCTCAGGAATATAAGATTGAATATTTTGATAAGGATAAGATCAAACAAAAACAGGTAGAGAATTTTTTTGGAGAACGTAGCAGTAAAAATAAGTCCTATTATGGTATTAGTGCTCATCAATTTGTTGAAAGACGGACTGGGGGACTTGAACCAGATTCTACAGTTGGTTACTGTTCCGGGAACAATGATCCGTGGTTTCCGCAATGTCAAAATTTGCCTGCCGGCACACAGGTAGGAAGCCTGGCTGCTCTATATAATGTGGAGATTTTCCAGTATAAAATTAATTCTTTTAATAAATTTCTGGAATCTCAAAAGACTACCAACTATATTAATAATGTAGCACTAGAAGCCACTACAGAATATTTTTACAATAACCCTTTGCATTATCAGTTAACAAATCAAAAAACAACCTTTCCGGATAACACGTATCAGACGATAGATTATAGTTATGCAGTAGAAAAAAACAATCAGAAGCTAATCGATGCCAATATGATTGGAATTCCATTGGTAACAGAAACCAAGAAAAACGGCAAGACTATTTCAAAAACAGAAACCGTATATCCGGATACTTTGCCTGATAATCAGACAGGCAGCCTCTTGCTACCTAAGAGTGTATCCGCTTTGGATCTTTTGACGGGAAATATGTCTGTGGGGCTTACTTGTGACCGGTATGACTATAATGGAAATCTTTTGCAGTACACAACGAAAGAAGGTGTTCCCGTTGCAATTGTCTGGGGCTATAACCAGACATATCCTATAGCCAAGATACAAGGTGCGAGTTATCCTGATCCAATAGCAATGAAAACGACATCAATTCCGCAGAACCTGGTCGATGCCATCATCTCAGCCTCCAACGATGATGCGGCTGATATTGCAGTTGGCAACCCCAAAGAGCAGGATTTGCTCAATGCTCTGGATGCTTTCAGAAACAGTTCAGAACTGTCAGGCTACCAGATTACAACCTATACATACGATCCCTTGATAGGGGTAAGAAGCATCACGCCACCGAGCGGGGTAAGGGAGGTTTATATCTATGATACTTCCAACCGATTAAAAGAAGTAAAGGATTTGGGCGGCAATATCTTAAAAGAATACCAATACCACTATAAACCATAAAAACACAAACCGATGAATATGAACAATCAAAAAGACCATATGATATATAATTTCAGGCTAAGTCGCCTGTTGCTTATATGCTTGCTATCCATAGGAATCCATGGCCATGCGCAGTACAGCCAGGACGAGAATTATGTCGCCACGAAGACCTATCTGGAGGCAGTAACGACTTCCAGTACTACTGCCAAACAATCAGAGACAGTCACTTACTTTGACGGATTGGGCAGGCCCAAACAGACTGTTAATATAAAAGCAACGCCCCAGGGCAATGATGTTGTTACTCATATCGAGTATGATGGTTTTGGGAGGCAGGTCAAAGACTATTTACCTGTACCACAAACAGGAACTTCTGATGGCGCGATCTATTCATTAAATCCATTATCCAATGCAGGTCAGGTCTATGGCACGGAGAAGATCTATGCAGAGAAGGTGCTGGAGAATTCCCCGCTGGACAGGTTGTTCCAGCAGATCCAGCCGGGTACGGACTGGCAGGACCATCCTGTGACTTACGATTACCAGACGAATACCGCTACGGATGTCTTACGTTTTTCAACAGATACCCGTACGAGCGGAGGCGCTTTTTACATTTACGAGCTCAAGGTCAATGGCTTTTACCCGGCCTCCACGCTGTATAAGAATATGGTTTCCGATGAGGATGGCAATACGACCTACGAGTTCAAGAACGGAGAAGGGCAGACCCTGCTGGTCAGGAAAGTATTGAACAACAGTGTTGTAGTAGCCCAAGCTCTTGCCGCACCACAGCCGTCAGCCACTTATGTCGATACCTATTATGTCTATAACGAATATAACCAACTGGCGTTCGTGATACCACCGTTGGCGGTCAACACGTTCAGGGCCAATAATACCCAGACCATACAGAACCCGAAGGATGGGACTAATGCGGTTGTCAGCAGCCTTTGCTACCAGTACAACTACGACGGCAGGAACCGCCTGGTAGAGAAGAAGCTTCCCGGCAAAGGTTGGGAGTCTATGGTGTATGACAAGGCCGACCGTCTGATCATGACGCAGGACAGTAACCTGGCATTACAGGGCAAATGGCTGATTACCAAATATGATAAGTTCGGAAGGGTAGCCTATACAGGCCAGATCCCCGGCGGAAGCAGGGAAAGCATGCAGAGCCAGGCGGGTAATTATGTCATCACGGAAGAGCGGCATGCGACCGGCTTTGTAATGAGCGGCCTGCGTGTTTACTATACGAACACTTTATTCGTCGGTATTGATACCGTTCTTTCGGTCAACTATTACGATACCTATCCTTCAGGGACACCGTTTCCTGTGGATAACAAGATCCAGAACGAGAATATCCTTCTTTCCGCCGCAGATGCGCAGGGGCGCTCTACGAAGTCCCTTCCGTTAGCTACAATGGTAAAGAACATCAATGATGACAGGTGGACTAAAAGTTACACCTTCTATGACAACAAAGGGAGAACGATAGGAAGCACCAGCATCAACCATCTTGGCGGGAGGACGCGGACGGAAATGAAGCTGGACTTTGCCGGTGTGGTCCAGAAGACAGAAACCTGGCATAACAAGCTGTCCACAGAGATGCCTTTGCACATTGTGGAGGACTTCAGGTATGATTCTCAGAACCGGCTTACGAAGCATTACCACGAGGTGGTTGGCAAAACCCCGAAGGAGCTTCTGGCAGAGAACACCTATGACGAGTTAGGCAGATTAAAAGAGAAAAAAGTAGGGACGGTGTCGGATGCGAACTTTGGCGCAGTGTCCCAGGCATTGCAGACCATTAATTACAGCTATAACATCCGTGGCTGGATGACGGGCATCAACCTTAACGGATCCGGAGGGCTGGATACTGGAAAGCTATTTTCCTATAAGATCAAATACAATGATCCTGTCAACACGGTTCTTAATAGATACAACGGCAATATTGCAGAGATCGACTGGACCTACGAGTCGAACAATGGCAGCCGCTACGAGTACAGCTATGATAGCCTGAACCGTTTGAGAAAAGGTAACTACAAGACCTTTAACCAGACCACGACCTCAGATTCCAAACACTACAACGAAGAGCTGACGTATGATGTCAACGGCAACATCCTGACCCTGAAGCGTAATGCCAGACCCAAGACAGGAACCACAGCTACGCTGGTAGATAACCTTAGCTACGGCTATGAGAACAGCAACCTGAGCAACCGTTTGTCCACAGTGTATGACAATGCGCAGAACAACAGCGGTTATCCTGCCATTGCCGCGGCACAGCCGATGACGTATGACCAGAACGGGAACATGCTGACGATGCCGGATAAGGGCATCACAGATCCTATCGTTTATAATTACCTGAACCTGCCGCAGGTGATCACCAAGAATGGCCAACCGGTGACTTATACTTACAGGGCGGACGGCGTTAAGGTGCATAAGCTGTTTGAGGTGAATGGGCAGAACATCGATACCGATTATTTGGACGGCTTTGTGTACACTACGCCTTACAGCAATCAGATAGAAATGGCTTTGCGCGAGACCCAGGCAGCAGAAGAGATGTCGGCCGCGGGTCAGCCGGAATCTTTTGAGCTGGCGGAGAAAGCAATCATAAAAGATCCGGGCGGCGGTCCTATAGAAGCAAAGGAAAGCAAACCGAACTTTTTTGCAACCTCGGAAGGGTTTTATGACTATGATAATTTTAGGTATATTTACCAGTACAAAGACCACTTGGGTAATACCAGGCTGAACTTTGGAAGAGACGAGAACGGCGTTCTTTTTAAGGAGGACAGTAATGACTACTATCCGTTTGGTTTGAACTTTATCAATCCACCGGGACTTATAGCTCAGCTATACAACCCAAGTGCGACGTATAAGAACTACAAGTATAATGGCAAAGAACTCCAAGAGACCGGGATGTATGATTATGGCGCGAGAATGTATATGAGTGACATAGGACGTTGGGGAGTTGTAGATCCGCTTGCGGAACAAATGCGTCGTCATAGTCCATACAACTATGCGTTTAATAACCCAATTAGATTCATAGACCCTGATGGAAGAGCCAATGAAGACATTATTAAGGTTAATGCTCAGGGTTATGTTCAATCTATTACTCCCCAGGAAGGACCACACGTTGTGGTTGATGAACAAGGTAATCAGTTAAATACCAATGATTCTGGTGCAGACCAAGAACAGTTACAGGAACTTGTTGATTATGCAGGAAGAATGACAGATTATGAAGTGCAGGATGCGGAAGTAAGATTATTTACTCCTTATTCAGCTCAAGATATGGCAGATGCTTTTAATAAAATTGGAATTGGAGATATAAAATCTACAGCACAAAATCTTAAATCGTTTGGACAGCAATCATTTAATACATCACCTTTGTTTATGTTGCCTTGGGTTGCGTATATGGGTTCCTTAGGACACGGAGAGTTTGATTTTGCTGGAGAAATGGGAGCTCTTGTTAGAGATGGAGAGAATTATCCTGCTTTACGAGGAGCTACAAATGTTCCCGAAGATGGAACAGGAGGATTTATAAAATTTGAAGGAAGCAATACTCTTTATAATGTTTATGATGGTGGAAACTTTATGACAGGAAAAGCTTTTCAAATGATTGGTGCTCCTTTAAATACTTTGAAAGGCGGAGCGAATGCGAGTAGTATTTTAACTGGACACGGAAAAGATACAGCATCAGACCAAAGAGCAATCACTAATGGATATAATTATAATAGAGTAGGATGGAAAAAATAAAAATATCTAAAACAGCAGAGGTTTTTGGAATAATTTATACATATAGTAGTACAGCTAAGAAAACATATATCTTTTTTTGTTTTCCATTAAATGTGATAGGGTTTATATTATCAATTTTCTTTATTCTAAAGTTTTTGATTTACAAGAAAAATTTTTGGAATATTATAGTTTGTTTACCATTGCTGATATTTATATTCTATTTTTATTTTGTTCCGCTAATTAGAGAAAATTAAAGGCAGTGTTCCAAACAAGTTGGTAAATAAAAACAGGGTAATGTACCAAACGAATTGGTAAACAAAAATAGTATTGATATTCAATACTGTTTTTTAGAAAAAAAGATATACAAATTGATTTTGAAATAGTATTGTAGATAGCCAGAACAGGAGAAATTAGAAAACAGACTATCTAAAATGTTGAGAATCATAAAAGGTGTTCCAGATGTGTTGGTGATATTTACCAGTACAAAGACCACCTTGGTAACATGAGGCTGAACTTTGGAAGAGGGTCATGTTCCAAACAAGTTGGTAATAAAAAATAGTATTGAATTTCAATACTATTTTTTAGGAAGTAAAATATAGAAATAGATTTTGAAATGGTAATGCAGGTAGCCAGAACAGGAGAAATTAGAAAATAGGCTATCTAAAATGTTGAGAATCATAAAAGGTGTTCCAAATGTGTTGGTTTATTTAATATTGTATGTGTCAATACGAACGTATTATAGTATGCGATAGCCTCGTATTGAGGCAAGCAATACGGTCGTATTGGAGAGTCTAATACGAGGCTATTGGTAGTAGCAACATAAATCATCCCTAGTACAAAGACCACCTTGGTAACACGAGGCTGAACTTTGGAAGAGATGAGAACGGCGTTCTTTTTAAGGAGGACAGTAATGATTACTATCCGTTTGGTTTAAACTTCATCAATCCACCCGGACTTATAGCTCAGCTATATAACCCTAGTGCGACGTATAGGAACTTTAAATACCAGGAGCAGGAGTTACAGGAGACAGGTTTCTACGCTTTCAAATGGAGAAACTATGATCCTAGTACCGGAAGATTTTTTAATGTGGACCCGTTAAGTGAGAAATATGCTTACCAATCGCATTATAACTTCTCTGAGAATAGGGTTATTGATGGAAGGGAATTGGAAGGTTTGGAGGTTATACTACTAAAAGATAACTCAAAGAACCAATCAATTATAAAAACCGCTAATAATGGAAATTATGCCGATAATGCACAAACAAAAACAGTGCACGTTTTCGCGCATGGAAATCCATCTTCATTTTTTAATGAAAATGTAACGAATGCACAAAAAAAAGCAGGATTGGGCACTATAGATTCTGGAATGAAACTGAATAATGTCCTCAATAATGGAAGTGATTTATGGAAAAATGCAGAAAGCAAAGACGGATTCACCGTTGTTATACATTCTTGTCGAACAGGTAGAACAACAATTGATAAAGACGGGAACGTTAAAGAATCTGTTGCTGAAAAAATTTCTGGTTCCAAAGAAATGAGAGGAGTTACTATTATAGCTCCTGATGAGAGGGATTACTTTTCAATAAACGGAGTAGAAATAGGTCCACACGAAACTACTAATACGGATAATAACGGAAGTCCTTTGCCAGGAAAATCTCATGACGATTTAAAGCGTACAGAAACAGAGGGGAATTGGAATGTATTTAATAATGGAGAGAGAACAAGCCAATACGATGGTAGCTGGAAACCAAAAGCAAACCCAGGTTTTATAGATAAACTATTACATAAAAATTGATTCTATGAAAAAAACTATTTCAACACTTATTCTTCTATTCATAATTACCTCTTGTAAAAAGAAAAATGATGATATTACATCTATAAGCCAAATAACAACTAACTATGATACATTAAGAAATAGAATTATATATAAAGGTGATGTAAATGCTTATAATGAACTATATTATGGATTTATGGATTCTAATGAAGCAGAAAGAACAGATAGTTTGATGATATATTCGAAAATTATGGCTGAAAAATTCAACAATGAAGGAGCATATTTAGATTATTTTAAAGCACTTTGTGAGAAATATGGTATAAATGTGGATTATCCAAACTATAATAAAATTAATTTGTCACAGATGCCCGAAAGCTCAAAAAAGCAAGCAGAAGATTGGTTAAAAAAAATGCTTAAAAAAAGAATTATAACGCAGGAACAGTATAATCTGGTGAAAAAATAAGATAAAGTGGAATGTATAACGTTCCAAACAAGTTGGTAAATAAAAATAGTATTGAATTTCAATACTATTTTTATAGAAATAAGATAGGGAAATGAAGTTTGAAATAGTATTGCAGGTAGCCAGAACAGTAGAAATTAGAAAAAAGGCTATCTAAAATACTGAGAACCATAACAGGTGTTTCAGATGTGTTGGTGTTATTACCAGTACAAAGACCACCTTGGTAACACGAGGCTGAACTTTGGAAGAGATGAGAACGGCGTTCTTTTTAAGGAGGACAGTAATGACTACTATCCGTTTGGTTTGAACTTTATCAATCCACCCGGACAGATTGCACAGCTATATAACCCAAGTGCGACGTATAAGAATTACAAGTATAATGCAAAGGAGTTGCAGGAGACTGGAATGTATGACTACGGTTCTCGCCAATATATGCCTGATATCGTTCGTTGGGGAACTGTAGATAAACTAAGTGAGAAATATCCTTTTGCCAGTAATTATGCATATGTTCTTAATCGTCCAACGGTCGCGGTAGACCCTGACGGAAAAAGAGTATACTTTATCGGAGGAGCAGGAAACGACCAAGATGGTTGGGATTATGTTAATCGTTGGGCAAGAGCTTTTGCCTCAAATGGTATAAATGATTTTTATAGAGTAAATGCAACCAGAGGAAAGACTGCTGATATTGAATTTACTACAATGTATCGTCAAACAGGATATGAGAGGATGAATAACTCAATGTCTCCAAGTGCAATGGGAGGTTTTGGGACTACATCATACAATGCATATAATACGGAAACTAAACCTGTTCAAGATGATATGATAGATGCTACTGTTAGTATGTATCAGCAACAGCTAAAAGATAATCCGTTACAAGAAGGAGAACAATTTAATATGGTCGGTTACTCTTACGGAAGTGTCTTACAGGCTCAATCAGCATTAAGATTGGCAGACTCTGGGCAAGTGATTGATAATTTGGTTTTGATAGGAAGCCCTATATCAGATAAATCCGATTTGATGAAACAATTAAAGGGAAATAGTAATATTAAAAATGTTACCAGATACGATTTAGAAGGAGATGCCCTGAGTAATCCTCAAGATATATATGATTATCTTATAAAGGGAGGGCTTATTCAAGGAGGTATTCAAGGGGATAACGCGCATCATTTTGATGCCGCAAGACCAGGAAACCAAGCAGACCAATTAATGAATACCATTGTACAATGGTTACAACAACAAGGTGTGACAAATTAATTCTATGAAAAAGTTTTTGCTTATATATGTTTTATTTACAGTATTTTATATTGTATTGATAGTTCTGACAAGTCCTTTTTTATTAACTTGGGGGAAAGAGAGAAGTTTTTTAGAGAAACTGTATGTTTGGTTTTTAACAAAACCTTTCAACTTAGAATTTTCTGCGGGATTAATTTTGATTAATTCATTATTTTGGACAGCTTTAATATATTTTATCCTACAAGGAATAAGGCTTTTAAAGAAGTAATTATTTATGGCAATGTGGTAATGTACCAAACGAGTTGGTAAACAAAAATAGGGTAACGTTCCAAATAAGTTGGTAAATAAAAATAGTATTGAATTTCAATACTATTTTTTAGGAAATAAGATAGGGAAATGAAATTTGAAATAGTGTTACAGATAGCCAGAGCAGGGGTAATGTTCCAAACAAGTTGGTAAATAAAAGTAGTATTGAATACCAATACTATTTTTATAGAAATAAGATAGGAAAATAAAGTTTGAAATGGTATTGCAGATAGCCAGAACAGGAGAAATTAGAAAACAGGCTATCTAAAATGCTGAGAATCATAAAAGGTGTTCCAGATGTGTTGGTGGAACCGCTACAGTAAAGACATCCTATATTGTACGGTATAGACTATCTATATCGTGCGATATAGTAGGTCACTATCGCACGGTATTGACTATCTATATAGTACAAAGACCACCTTGGTAACACGAGGCTGAACTTTGGTAGGGACGAGAACGGCGTTCTTTTTAAGGAGGATAGTAATGATTATTACCCATTTGGTTTGAACTGGCAATGTTCCAAATAAGTTGGTAAATAGAAATAGTATTGAAATTCAATACTATTTTTATAGAAAACAAGATAGAAAAAGTATGTTGAAATAGTATTGCAGATAACCAGAGCAGGAGAAATTAAAAAATTGGTCATCTAAAATATTGAAAACCATAAGAAGTGTTCCAGATTTGTTGGTGGAACTGCTACAGTATAGGCATCTTATATGGTACGGTATAGATTATCTATATCGTGCGACATAGTAGGTCACTATCGAACGGTATTGACTATCTATATAGTACAAAGACCACTTGGCCTCTGCTCGCAAACAAACCTGCTACAAACTTCTGGAGTTTTATTTTTTTGTATTTTTGAAACTATTCAAAAAGTTAAAAATGAAAGTAAAATCAATCTTTGCAACAGCAGCCGTTATTTTTTATGTTGGTGCCCAAGCTCAATCTATGACCAATTCTAACTATCCCAAAGCCTTAAAAGGAACTCAAGTTGACCAATATTTCGGAACATCAGTTGCAGACCCATACCGTGATCTGGAAAACGATTCCGATGCTACTAAAAAATGGGTAGACGAAGAAGTAGCTTACAGCCAGAATTATCTTTCCAAAATCCCCTTCAGAGAAACAATTAAAAACCAATTGAGAGATATCTGGAATTATGAGAAAATAGGAGCGCCGTTCAAAGAAGGCGATTATACTTATTATTACAAAAACAATGGATTACAGGCACAATCGGTACTTTACAGGACTAATAATAAAACCAAAAACGTTGAGGTTTTCCTTGACCCCAATACTTTTTCTGATAAAGGAACGACTTCGCTTTCCAATTTGTCATTCAACAAAAAAGGCAACCTTGCCGCTTATTCTATTTCCGAAGGTGGAAGTGACTGGAACAAGATCATCATCATCGATGCGATTACCAAAAAACAAATTGATGACACTTTGCTTGATGTGAAATTTAGTGGAATTGCCTGGAAAGGCGACGAAGGTTTCTATTATTCCAGCTATGACAAGCCGAAAGAAGGAACCGTTCTTTCCGGAATGACGGATAAACACAAAGTTTATTTCCACAAATTAGGCACAAAACAATCCGAAGACCAGTTGATATTCGGTGGTGAGAAAAAGCCAAGAAGATATCTGACTGCAGATGTTTCCGAAGACCAAAGATTCCTGATTATTTCAGCGGCTAATGCTACCAATGGCAACGAATTATATATCAAAGATCTGAAAAATGGCGGTGACTTTGTACAGATCAACAAAGGCTTTGACATCAATGCTGATATTGTGGATACGCAAGGCGATGATCTGTTCATCTTCACAGACAAAGACGCTCCGAATAAGCGTTTGGTAAAGGTCGGCATCAAAAGCCCAAGCCCGGAAAACTGGAAAGATGTGATTCCTGAAACTGAAAATGTGTTAAGCATCTCTGAAGCTGGCGGTTACTTTTTCGGAAAATATATGAAAGATGCGATTAGCCTTGTAAAACAATTCGATAAAACTGGAAAATTGGTCAGAGAAATTGCATTGCCTGGAAAAGGAACAGTTTCCGGATTTGGAGGAAAAAAAGAGGATAAAGACATCTACTATTCTTTCACTAATTATATCACGCCGGGAACGATTTATAAATACAATGTAGCATCCGGAAAATCGGAAGTTTATCAAAAACCAAAAGTGAAATTCAATCCGGAAGATTATGTTTCTGAGCAGGTTTTCTACACTTCAAAAGACGGAACTAAAGTGCCGATGATGATCAACTACAAAAAAGGAACTAAGTTGGACGGAAAGAATCCGACGATCCTTTATTCTTACGGCGGTTTCAACATCAGTCTTCAGCCAAGTTTCTCTGTAGTCAATGCCATTTGGATGGAAAATGGTGGAATCTATGCCGTTCCGAATATCCGAGGTGGTGGAGAGTATGGTAAAAAATGGCACGATGCAGGAACCAAACAACAAAAGAAAAACGTGTTTGATGACTTCATTGCGGCGGGCGAATACTTGCAGTCGAAAGGTTACACTTCAAAGGAATATATGGCACTTTCTGGCCGTTCCAACGGTGGACTTTTAGTGGGTGCGACAATGACGATGAGACCGGATCTGGCGAAAGTTGCTTTTCCTGGTGTTGGCGTTCTGGATATGTTGAGATATAACAAATTCACGGCTGGTGCTGGTTGGTCTTATGATTACGGCACAGCAGAAGACAGCAAAGAGATGTTCGATTATCTTAAGTCTTATTCGCCTGTTCACAATGTAAAAGCAGGGACCTGCTACCCGTCAACAATGATCATCACCAGTGATCACGATGATAGAGTAGTGCCGGCACATTCTTTCAAATTTGGTGCTGAGTTGCAGGAGAAACAAGCTTGTAACAACCCAATTTTGTTAAGAATTGAGAAAAATGCGGGCCACGGCGCTGGTCGTTCCACGGAACAAGTGATTGGTGAAAATGCTGATCTTTTGAGTTTTGCATTATTCGAAATGGGAATCAAATCCCTGAAAAAGTAAAATTGCAATTATTATGATAAAAAATCCCGAAATTAGTTTCGGGATTTTTTGTTTTTGGACAATAATTTGATACAAAACAAATCACTCATTTAAATCTTTATAACTATGAAAAAATCCACCTTAATTACAGGCTTTGCAGTTGTTTTAGCATTAGTTTCCTGCAAGAAGAATGACACCAAAATGACTTCCGAATCTTATTCCACGGAAACAACCGTTACTGATGAAAATGGTAAAGTCGATAGCGTTACAACAACTTCTATGGAAAAAGAAATTAATGGCAAAAAAATAACATCTGTTTCCTATCCTTATAAAACCAGTGACGGAAGCCGGGCCAAAGCCACTTTTAGCGATAATGGCAAATCCAAAACTATTACCATCGAAGCGAATAATATGAAATATGTTCTTGATTTTGTTAAGGCGACACCAACAGGAGAGCTATATGAAAGAAATAGCATTTCTGCAGAATCTTCCGAGGATTCGCTTCTGATTTCTCAAGGGAATAATATTATTCATTTGGGTAAAATCAAATAAGAAACAAAAGGGGTTTAATAATTTTAAACCCCCTTTTTACCTTCCAGAAGCATTTCTATCATTTTGATTTTCCTGCGTTCACGAGTTTCCTCTTTCTTCGCCTCTTCTATCCAGCGGATGTATTCTTTCCTATGTGTGTAAGACATTTTATTATAAAATTCTTTTGCTTTTTCATTTTGATTGAGTAATTCCTGAACATCGTCGGGAACAGTAACGACTCGTTCTTCTTTGTCTTCCCAAAGCTTAACATCCACAATCTCTCCGAATGTTTTCCCCAATTCCTTTCTGATAACCTGAGTCAATCCCAGCCTATGACATCCGCCGCCCATATTCGCCAGGCTACTTCTGTATTCCACTTTGTCATCAAGTAAAACTTTGACTTTGACCTGTCCTTTCTTTCCAAATAATTCATTCGTATCAAAAGGAAAATTGATAAATGCAGCATTGATATCTTGGTGTTGCTGGATCTCTGCGGAAAAAATAATTGTGTGATTCATATAATAAAAAAGCTAAATCAAAATTAAAAATATTATTTTCGCAAAAACACTTTTTTATGAAAACATATTTTATTTTATTTCTCAGCTTATTCCTTTTTTCCTGTAGTTCGTCTTCTGATGATGAGGTGCGGGAATCTGTTCCACAATTAACAACGAAAGATATCAGTCTGGATGATGACGGGCTTCTTAAAATTGGTGGTAAAATAACCAATACCGGAGGAAGTCAAATTTCCAGAGTCGGAGTTATTTGGAGTACTTCCGCCAATGTTTCCTTAGAAAATTATGCAACTGAAGATAAAGAAGAACTGTTTTCTTCCAATGAGGATTTTGAATTCAGATCCAAAAAAATATTCTTGCCTAATACAACTTATTATTTCCGCGCTTTTGCCCAAAATAATAAAGGAACAGCTTTAGGAAATGTGGTTTCTTACAAGTATAGGAATGTAATAGAGACCCTGGATCCAACAGAAATTACCACAGTAAGTGCTACTCTTAATGGTAAATATTATCAGCCTTTAGGAAATCTTTCTTACGCAGGTTTCGTATATGCAACTCATTCAGAACCAACTATTTTTGATAGTAGTACTGCTTCTGCTGCTACTTTAGGAACAATGAACTTTAAAGTACAATTGACGGGGCTTACAAGAAATACAGAATATTACATTCGGTCATATACTAAGATTGATAATAGGTATTATTACGGAGAAGAGAAGAAAATAAAAACGGCTGGCTATTTTGGTCCGGCTGGTGGAATTGTAGCTTATGATAAAGGTGTTACTACCGATGGTTGGAGATATCTTGAGATAAGCAACAAAGATGTTGGAAAAAATTATTGTTCTACAATGCCCCCACTGTGTAGGTTTGGAGCTGCTTGGAGTGAAACAAATAATTACATAGCGGGTACGTCAGAAAAAATGGGCGAAGGTCCTAATAATACTAATTTTATTATCAGCAAAATATCAGGAGATACTGCGGCTAAATTTTGTAAACAATATTCAGTCAATGGTTATTCGGATTGGTTTTTACCTTCCAAAGCAGAAGCAGAAGCAATCTTTACAAGTATAAGAAAGGGAGGAATGTATTTAAACTCAGGATTGGTTTCTTGGACATCTTCCGAAATTAATTCTAACGAAGCCTATTTGATTTACGGAGATGGTTCTACAAGTGGACAAAAATACGCAGATTATAAAACCTATCCAGTTAGAAGATATTAAAATTGAAACAAATTGAACATAAAAAATCCCAACTTAACTGTTGGGATTTTCATTATATAAAAGTATTGTTTATTAAATCTTGGAAAGCAAAGTCCTGAAATTCACCTTCTCATCAATAATCCTTCTCAGTTCAGAAACCGGAACTCTTTCCTGCTCCATTGTATCTCTGTATCTTAAGGTTACGGTATTGTCGTTCAAAGAATCGTGGTCAACCGTGATACAGAAAGGTGTTCCAATCGCATCCTGTCTTCTGTAACGTTTTCCGATGCTGTCTTTCTCTTCAAAAATCACATTGAAATCAAACTTCAGATCATTGAAAATCTTGTCAGCAAATTCAGGTAGTCCATCCTTTTTAACTAATGGAAGAATTGCTGCTTTTACAGGTGCCAAAGCTGGCGGAAGACTCAAAACAGTTCTTTCCGAACCGTCTTCCAAAACCTCATCTTTCAGAGAGTTGGAGAAAATCGCCAGGAACAATCTGTCCAGACCAACCGAAGTTTCTACAACATAAGGCACATAATTCTCATTTCTTTCCGGGTCAAAATACTGGATTTTTCGACCGGAGAATTTCTCGTGCGCCGAAAGGTCAAAGTCTGTTCTACTGTGGATTCCTTCCAATTCTTTAAAACCAAACGGGAAATTAAACTCAATATCTGCAGCAGCATTCGCGTAATGCGCTAGTTTTTCGTGATCGTGGAAACGGTAATTATCTTCGCCTAAACCAAGTGCCAAGTGCCAGTTAAGACGCGTTTTTTTCCATTGTTCATAAAATTCCAGCTCAGTTCCAGGCGGAACAAAATATTGCATTTCCATTTGTTCAAATTCTCTCATCCTGAAAATAAACTGTCTCGCAACAATCTCATTTCTAAAGGCTTTACCAATCTGAGCAATCCCGAAAGGTAATTTATGTCTGGAAGTTTTCTGAACGTTAAGATAATTCACAAAAATACCCTGAGCCGTTTCCGGTCTTAAGTAAAGGTCTGTTGCAGAATCTGCAGAAGCACCCAATTTAGTTCCGAACATCAGGTTGAATTGTCGCACTTCCGTCCAGTTTTTAGAACCAGTATCCGGGTCAGCAATTTCCAATTCCTCGATCAAAGCTTTGACATCCGCAAGGTCTTCTTTCTCAAGGGATTTTGCCAATCTGGAAAGGATTGCCTCTCTTTTTGCTCTGTATTCTAGAACTCTTGGATTGGTCGCCACGAATTCAGCTTTGTCAAAAGCATCACCAAATCTTTTAGCCGCTTTTTCTATTTCTTTATTTTCTTTGTCTTCGATTTTGGCGCAGTAATCTTCCACCAAAACATCTGCACGGAAACGTTTTTTAGAATCTTTGTTATCAATCAACGGGTCGTTGAACGCATCCACGTGTCCGGAAGCTTTCCAGATGGTTGGGTGCATAAAAATGGCAGAATCAATCCCAACGATATTTTCGTTCAGCTGAACCATCGCTTTCCACCAGTATTGTTTGATGTTATTTTTCAGTTCTGCGCCGTTCTGTCCGTAATCGTAGATAGCCGAAAGTCCGTCATAGATTTCGCTGGAAGGAAAAATAAAACCATATTCTTTAGCGTGGGAAACCACTTTTTTAAAAACATCTTCTTGCTTTGCCATAATTTATGTTGAATTGAAGTGCAAAAGTAGGAATTTTACAGCAAATTTTTCGTATTCATTTTTATAGGATTTGGGCGCAACCCTTTGTTTCTCCAACGCTTTTCCCAAACCAAAACAAGCGGGTCGTTCTACGGGCAGTCGCTTCCCAGAAAACTTTGCAAAGTTTTCTGGGAGAGCTCCAACAATGCCCTCCGCACTTGCGCAGCCAGCATTGTGGTTATTTATTCCGCAAAACCTTTTTCCAAAGTCTCGAGAGATTGGATAACAGCCGCAATTTTTTCTTTCTGCCTTTTGACTTGTTTCGGACGAATGAAAAACCAAGTGATCGCCATCCAAAAAAAAGTTAATCCATAAGATAAAATAACTCCCAGCATAGACATCCGTAAAGCAAATTCATAAAAATAAAAGGCTAAACCTAATCCAAGCAAAATGTAATAAATGCTAATTCCTCTCGTCTGCATATAAACTTGTTGCTTTTCCAGTTTTTTTATCGCCGACAGATATTTCTGATTGCTCGTAGAAGGATTGATTTTTCTGATAACATTGATGTTTTGAGTAAACAAATAAGCATACATCCCAATCGCGATGAGAATCAGAATGATTCCTAATCTTGTTGTGAACATTCGGAAATCAATCACGCTCCAAATGGCAATAATTCCGGCTGCCGTCGCCAGCATACAAATCAGCATTCTAATATCAGCAAGAAGCTGTTTTCTTTTATAAGTATTAGCTTTTTTGATAATAGATTGTGTGTCAGGCTTATTAGATTCTTTCTGTTTCCAGAGTTCCTGAAAGTTATAATTGGTTTTCATGCTTTCTGAATTTTTCGGTTAATTTTTCTTTGATTCTGTGGATTTTGACTCGAACGTTAGTTGGAGAAATTCCGACGACTTCAGCAATTTCTGCCTGTTTCATTTCCTCGAGTTCCAGGGAAATAATGATTCTTTCCAGCTCGGGTAATTCGGAGATGCATTGGTAAAGAAAATCCGTCATTTTATCTTTTTCCAGCTTTTTGTCTTTCTCATAATTATCCTTGATTTGATAAGGCAATTCGCTTTTGGGCATTCGTTTTTCCAGATTGATTTGCCTTAGACAAATATTCGTCGCAATTCTGTAGATCCAGGTTCCGACCGCTGCTTCCTGACGGAATTTTGGCAATTGCTGAAACACAGCGACAAATGTTTCCTGACAGAGATCTTTTGCCAATTCATCATCATTCACATAACCCATACAAAGCCGAAAAATCCGTTTCCAGTAATCGTGATAAATGTCTTCGAAGTTTAAAATCTGCATTGGCTTATTTTAGAGTTTAGAGAACATTCAATCAAAAATGTTACAATCTAAGTGAAGATAAAATCTTTTTATTGTTCTTAAAGAATTGATGATGTGAAAATCTCTACTTTTGCCCAATGTTAGACATTCTTTATCAAGACGACTACCTGATTGCTATCAACAAACCGAGCGGACTTTTGGTTCATAAGTCAAAATATGCCGGGCCGGCAGACGAGTATGCGGTAGAAAAATTGACGAACCAAATCGGAAAAAAGGTTCATCTTGTTCATCGTTTGGACCGGAAAACATCGGGCGTTTTGCTATTTGCTTTTGATAAAGAAATACTTAAATTAATCAGTGATCAATTTATGAATCGTGAAGTTGAAAAAAAATATCTGGCGATTCTGCGTGGTTGGACGAAAGATGAAGAAACGATTGATTATGATTTGACTAATGAAAATGAAATCGTCCAAAATGCTGTAACCTACTACAGACGATTGATGATTTCCGAAATTGATTTACCATTTCTGAAACATCCAACGTCTCGTTATTCTTTGGTAGAAGCGATTCCGGAAACAGGCAGGTTTCATCAATTGAGAAAGCATTTCAAGCATATTTTGCATCCGATTTTGGGCTGCAGAAAACACGGTTGCAATAAGCAGAATAAATTGTGGCTGAAAACGTTCAATGTGACTGCAATGCCTTTGCATTCGCACCAGCTTAATTTTATACATCCCATTACCAATCAGCATATTTCCCTCAATGCGAGTTTGAATGTGAATCCCGGCTTTTTAGAAATTGGAAAAATCTTAGGTTTTAATCTTGAGGCGTATATTTAGCTTTTGAAGACCATAAAACAAAAGCTTCTCAGGAAAGAGAAGCTTTTGTGATCATTTTTACTAACTATTACTTTTTGATGATCTTTTTGCTGACAATATTGTTATCGGAAGTTACAATTCTAAGAACATAGACACCATTTGGAAGTTTGGAGACATTCATTTCATTGCTCTTCGTTTCAAGGAGTTTTTTGCCGTCCATACTGTAAAGTGCAACAGATTTCAGGTTTTTATCATCGATGTGTAGAACATCAACAACCGGATTCGGGTAAACCAAAACTTTGGCTTTGTCTCCGGAAACTTCTCCTGTTGCTAAAATGTCAAAATCCAAGTTATAACCTAATAATCCCAAATCCGAGGAAGCAATGTAAATCAATGCATTCTTATCCGAGAAGTCAATTGTCACAGAGCCTGTTTCTGTATATAAAAGATCTGAACGCTCTACGGTTTTCCAGTTATTTCCATGATCTACTGAATAATGAATATTAAATTGGGTATACATAGAAGAATAGGTTGCAGCAACCAGAACACCGTCATTAACATCAGAATAAGCCACTTTGAATGCCATAAAATCAGATACCTGATTCCAGGTTAAACCTTTATCATTTGAAATAAAGACACCTTCCGAAGTCCCTAAAGCCAATTGGTTGAGATTTTTAGGGTTCTGAACAATATCAAAAATTGCAGCTTCAAAAGGGAAATTAGCGTCAATTGTAACTGCTGTCCAATCTGTTCCGCCATTCGTTGTTTTATAAATTTCTGAACCTACCAAAATGAAAAACTCATCCGAAATATTGTTCGGATGCAGGATTTTGTAAACCGGCCCTTGTGCCGGAAGTGGGATGTTGGTCACGACAATATCATTCGGATTGTTGAAATTGATTTTGTCCAATTCACCCTGATTCCAATTACTAAATGTTGCAAAAATCTGGTTATTAACCTGTGGATCCGGGATCACATTTGTAAGTCCACTAGTGAAGGTTTCAAATATAGAAGAAAAATCGGCGCCGAAATTATTGCTTATCGATAAGGTAGAGCCCGTGAAACCTCCTTTGAAAGAATAAACTCTGCCTTCTTTTTTAGAATCCGGTATATAAACCGGACCATTATTATTAGTAAAAATATTAAGAGCTTGGATTTGGTAGGCATTTTCAGAATTGTCTGCCAGATTCCTGTGAACAAAACCATTCTGGACACTATAGAAAAGATGTTTCGAAGTCTCGGTTTCGTAAAGATTTACTCTTCCTGTAGAACTGAAATATGGCGTCTGAATCTGGGTTAAAGTTGTTCCGTTATCTGTGGAAAACAAAGGTTTGTAATTTGCAGTAATGAATAATTCTCCGGCTTTGAAAGGGTTGAAGCTTGCTTTTATTCCGTAGTAATAGCTGTCCAGATTGTCATAAGGATATTCTACGCTTTGCCAGGTTGCGCCACCATCTTTTGAGGAGACTATTTCGTCTTCTTCCAAAACAATGATGTGGTTGTTGTCCAGCGGGTTATATTTGATGTCGATAATATTGTTCAGAATTCCGTTGCTACCCCAGGCGATATTTTTATTCTCCCATGTTATTCCACCATCAGTAGAATGATGAAGATTTTCCGGGCATACACCAAAACTGATGTCTGTTCCCGCATAGATTTCATTAGGATTATTCGGGTTGAATTCCAGCGTGCTGAGAACGCTTCCTTCAAGCTTTGTTGTGAAAGAATCGCCGCCGTCACTGGAGATCATCAATCCACCATAGACACCCTGACTTCCATTTCCGTTAGCAATGTAGATTTTATTTTTGTCTGCAGGACCAAAAGCTACATAGCTTGTGATAATATTGTTGTGATCCATAGAATAATAGATTTCCTTCCAGTTTTGTCCGCCGTCATTGGTTGTATAAACACGGTTGGCTGTTCCAAATCCAACAGGAAACTGTGAGCTCACAATCAGATTGTCTTTATCATCGCCGAAGAAATTGTAGGCTGAAACATACGCACCTTCGGAAAAATTCGGCATAGAGAAGGTTTTTGTGATCGCTTTGGTAGCAATATCGAAAATATGAACCTCACCGATTCCGCCCTTCAAAGTTGAGAAAGATAAAAACGATCCGTCTTTGCTGATGTTCAGTTTGGTGATATTTCCAATTTCCGTTGGAACTGAATAAAACACATCCCAAGAAACACCATTGTTGTGTGAAACCAAAATGTGGTTGGTAATTGTAGTGGCATAGATGGTATTTTGTTCCTTCGTGCTATAAGTAACTTCAAATATTCTCCCGAATTCATTTTTGCCCAAAACCTGCATCTGAGCATCAACTTTATTGGTAAAAAGCGCCAATAAAAATCCCGCTAAAAGAGTAAATTTTTTCATATATCCAATTTTATCTAACAAATGTTATGATAAATGTTAGTAAAGCAAAAAAATTAAAAAGAAATAGTAGGACGCTGTCTCAGAAATAAAGTGACATTTTTGCTAAATACTTGTAATATAGTTGTATAGATCTAAGTTTTCATCGTGTCCCATTTTCTTGATGATGCGCTCTTTTCTCTTACGGCAAGCCTCCGGAGTGATGTTAAAAATGGTAGAAATCTCTTTGATGGAAAGATTCATAAATACATAAGAGAGAAATCGGATATCGTTTGAATTGAGATCGGGATGAAGTTGCTTCAATTTGGAAAGAAAACCTTGGTTGACTTCTTCGAAATGAACCAGAAAGCTCTCTTCTTCATGGGTTTGTTTTTGTAAAATTTTGAATTGCTTGATGATATTATTGATGTCCACATTCTGTAAATCATCAGATTCACGGGATAGCGTTCTGATAAGGTCGTCTATCAGTTCTATTTTTGTAGAGAGTTGTAAAGCTTTGGTTGTCAGTTTTCTATTTTTGGCTTCCAGTTCATTTTTGAACTTCTCCTGTTCCAAAAGTGCAAGAACTTCGAGTTCCAGTCTGGCAATTTCCGCATTATTCTGCTCGATTATCTTTTGTTGTTTGTTTTTGACAATGCTATTTCTCAAAGCCCAGAAAATAATTAAAACTACAAAAATGGCAAGCAAAAACCCTTTGATAAAAAAAGAACGTTGAGATGTCAGTTTTCCTTGACTTTCCGCCAAATCTTTCTGAGAATTCTGAAGCTCAAATTTGATTTTACTGTTTTCGAAAAGTTGTCCGTTTTTGATCCTGTTGACCGAATCTTTTACAACCATTATCGAATCTTTGTAAGAAACAGCCCGATCTATATCATTGGCTTTTTTGTAAAGCTTGCTGAATCTCTCGAAAAGATTTTCTTTGAAATCATAATTCAGATTGTTTTTCTCGGCCAGTTGCAAAAAATGAAATGCCTTTTGGAGGTCATTTCTTTGTTCGGCAATGATTGAAAGATTATAGAAAACCTGTGTTTTATGCTCAGCATATTCTACTCCATTCAGCTTCGGAAGCAGTTCATTAGCCAGTTTTTCAGCTTCATCATATTGTTTGAGGTTAACAAGCGTTTCCATATCAGTAGACTTTGCCAGCAGATAATATGGTGAATCCGCAGTTAACTTCAGCGCTTCATCAATGTATTTTTTTGCTGTTTTGTGATCGCCTTTTTCGTTGTAAACAATCGTCAGGTTTATTGCATATAAACCCTTGGAAGTGTTATTGTTAACTTTTCCTGCGAGTTCATAAGCTTTTGAAAAATAATCTTTGGCTTTATCGATTTTGTTATCCCGGGAATAGAGAATCGCAATGTTATTGAGAACTGTCATTTCCGATTTTTCATCCAGATGGGCAACAGCAATTTTGTAAGCATCCAGATAATTATTAAGTGCTTCGCCATAATCCAGCATCATATAATAATTGGCACCAATATTATTCGTAGATAAGAATTCTTCGCGATACCAATGGTTGTCCTGAGCAATTTTCCGAGTTTTGGTCAGGATTTGCAGAGATTTGGTAAAATCCTTTTTATTCATTGCTTCTACACCTTTAATAATCATTTTTTCGCAATCTTTTGGTGTCATTGCAAAAGTCCTGAAAGGCAGAAAAAAGAGGAAAAATATATAAATTAAACTTCTGTAAAAAGCAGTTGAAATCATTTAAAGCTTGAGATAAAATCCAAGTAAAGATATAGATTTTGGATCATTTTTTCTGAATTCTTAGAATATCAAACACAAAGGCACAAAAATCTATTTCACTATAATTGTTTTGGGGCACGAAGAAAATCGAAGATTTTAAATACGAGTGCCTTATAAACACAAGATATTCAAGATTAAACTTTGTGCCTTTGTTTTTAACTATCACTTAACTGATTTTTATAAAGCCATTTTCCTCACAAAAACGTAAATTTGTAAAACTTTTCTCCGATGTACAAAAGCCTCATTCGCCCGCTTCTTTTCAAATTCGACCCCGAAGAAGTTCATCATTTTACATTTTCTTTTCTTAAGAATTTCGGATTCCTTGCCAAATTATTTCTACCAAAACCAATTGAAGATCGACGTCTTGAACGTGAAGTTTTTGGATTGAAATTCAAAAATCCCGTTGGATTAGCCGCGGGTTTTGATAAAGATGCAAAATTGTTTAACGAATTGTCTGACTTAGGATTCGGGTTCATAGAAATTGGAACTTTGACCCCAAAATCGCAGGCTGGAAATGATAAAAAAAGATTATTCAGGTTAAGGGAGGATTCTGCAATTATCAACAGAATGGGCTTCAATAATGGTGGTGTTGACGAAGCAATCGAAAGATTAAAGAAAAATAAAAATGTTCTGATAGGCGGAAATATTGGCAAAAATAAAGCCACACCGAACGAAGAAGCCGTGAATGATTACAAGATCTGTTTCGAGAAATTATTTCCTTACGTGGATTATTTCGTCGTGAATGTCAGCTCGCCAAACACACCAAATCTCCGTGAACTTCAGGATAAAAAACCGTTGATGGAATTGCTGTCGACACTGCAAAGCCTCAATCTTGAAAAGCCAAAACAAAAGCCAATTCTCTTGAAAATCGCGCCAGATTTGACAGATGAACAGCTTTTGGATATTATTGATATCGTTAAAGAAACACAGATTGCCGGTGTAATTGCAACCAATACGACTTTGTCGCGAGACAATTTAATTTCAGAAAATAAATCCGAAATGGGCGGATTATCCGGAAAACCTTTGACAAAACGTTCAACAGAAGTCATTAGATTTTTATCCGAAAAAAGTGGAAAAGCTTTTCCGATTATCGGTGTTGGCGGAATTCATACAGCGCATGATGCTTTGGAAAAACTGAAAGCTGGCGCAAGTCTTGTTCAGCTTTACACAGGATTCATCTACGAAGGTCCGGAATTGATCAATCAAATCAATCGGGAAATTCTTCGACAAAAAATTTAGATTATGGAATTAATTACACTCAAGATTTTCAATACAGAAATTGAAGCGGAAATGCTAAGAATTTTCTTAGAAACGAATGAAATCGAAGCATTTGTTTTCGGAAATGTCCTGGCAAATACTTATAATCTTTTTAATACAACAAGTGGTGGCGTTCAATTAAAGGTCTCGGAAAATGACTTTGGAAAAGCTAATCAATTGATGAATGAATTTTATAATACAGATAATTAAAACCCTTTCAGAGTTCAAAACTCTGAAAGGGTTATTAAAAATCGTCTGATCTAAAACTTAAAATCTACACCAACGTAGAAATTCTGTTTCATGATTGGTGCGTAAACCATTCCGCCATCAAAGTAATTTCCAAACGGATTGGCTGCATCCAGAATCGCCACTTTTTGCTGATAACCGGTCAGATTCTCTCCACCCAAATAAACTCGGATTTTCTCTGAAAAATTTCTGGAAATCTGAGCATTCAAAGTAGAATAACTTGGCGAATAATCTCCAATCTGGAATTCTGCCGGATTCGATCTGGTGTTCGGAAGTCTTTGTTTTCCAACTAAATTTAAAGTTGTATCAAAACTCCAAAATCTGCCTTTTTCAGTTTTATTAGTTGAATAAGCTAGATTAGCAAATCCACGATGTTTAGCCATAAACGGTACTTTTTTCAGTCCGCTCAAGTAATCCAAAGCGACATCGTAATATTTATAGGCAATTCTGAATTCCAGATTTTTTACCGGCTGAAAATCCCATTGCGTCTGGAAACTGTTGGCAAAAGATTTTCCCTCAAGATTGTAAAACAAAATTTTCTGAGCAGATTCATCCAAATCCGTCACCACCTGATTTTGGAAATCCGTTCTGAAAAAATCAGCTAAAATCGTGGATTTTCTTCCAAACAATTTGAATTCCTGTTGTAGACTCACTCCATAATTCCACGCAATTTCCGGCTTCAAACCATAGATTTTTCCACCATTATTGATGATTTGGATTTGACGATTAGATGCAAAATAAGACTGACTTTCTGCAAAGATATTTGCAGTTCGGAAACCTCTTCCTGCTGAAACTCTGAAAATCGTTTTCGGAGTCAAATCATATTTGAAATTCATTCTAGGCGTAAACTGCGTTCCCGCAAGATTATGAAAATCAACACGAGCACCTGTTACCAAAGTGAATTTTTCGCCTGTCAAAGTATATTCTGCAAACAATCCGGGAACGGTTTCCGTTCTTTTGTAATTGTCCAAAAGATAATCTTCATCGTATTTGTCATAAAGAAAACTTGCACCAACTTTATACTTGTTGTTCGTATTTCCAATGATACTTTCGAAAATCAAGTTGGAATAATAAGAAGTCTCTTTCCCAAAATAATTTCTCAATCCGAAAAAGCTATCTTGTTGATGATAAGTCAATTGATTCATCCAGCCGAGACTTTGATAAGGTTTCCCTTTGAAAACATAACCCGTTTTGTTCCAAACCTGGAATCTCGAAATATCAATCCCAACACCATAAAGCGATTGGTCTTTTTGCGGAATTCTTTTGTTAAATCCGATTTGTCCTGCTGTTCTTTCGTCTTTCAGATAATTAATTCCGAAATGTGAAGCGAATCCAGAGTTTTCCAAATCATTGTAATTCAGTAAATAAGCTACATTGAGCTGACTGCCTTTTGGTCTGTCAAGAAAACCGTCATCGTTCATATCTGTATCACCAAAAGTTCCGTTGCCGTGGAGCAAAACACTTTGCGTCCATTTGCCGGAAATTGGAGAAGTATGAGTTACATTCGCTTCAACACGACCGTTGTTATCAGAAAACAAATTGATTTCCGTTTCAGCTTTTTTAGCATCATCTTTCGTTTTCAAAAGTTCGGTATTGATTTGTCCTGTGATACTTTCGTAGCCGTTCACAACCGTGCTTCCGCCTTTGGTCAACTGGATTCCGCCAATCCATTTTCCAGGAATGAAATTCAGTCCATAAGGCGAAGCCAATCCACGGATTTCCGGTAATTGTTCTTTGGTCAGAAGCGTATATTTCTGGTCAAGTCCAAGCATTTTCAATTGCTTGGTTCCTGTAACCGCATTACTGAATGACACATCAACAGTTGCGTTGGTTTCGAAACTTTCGGAAAGGTTGCAACAAGCGGCTTTCAGCAATTCTTTGGAACTGATATTGAAAATCAGTCCCGCTTCTTTTTTGCTGATAGCAGTCGCTTCTTTTTCCCTCGTCAGCTTTACACCTTCAATCTGGTTCGTTTTCGCATCAGAATCTGAGTGATGTTCAAGTGTGTCATTCGGTTTTTCAAAATCAGAACCTCTTGTGTAGAGACAGCAAGCAGGCAGATTTTTATAAGCTTCTTCAGGTGCTTTGAATTTCTCATTATCGTGACCAACTTCAGCGATTTGTTTCAGGATATCATCACATTTGACTTTCGATTCGTCAAGTGTCATTGTCAATGTCTGATTACTGGCTGTCCAGTTGGCGGTTGTTGCGCCGGCTTTCAAGGCTGCTTTTTCTATTCTTGCTTTACATTGTCCGCAATTTCCTTTTACCAAAAATTGTTCTGTAACGGTTTGTGCAAAAGACAATACGGAACAAACGAGCAGCACAGAAAACATAAGTTTTCTACTTAAATAATTCATCGTCAAAAAATTTAAATTAATTACTTAAGCTCGCAGACTTGTTTTGTATCGCCATTTTTCGCCATTTTTTTGCTGTTGTCGGGACGGTCGTATTGGCAGCAGGCATCCAAATCGTCATAGACTTTGTCAGAAGCACGGAACATTTCGTTGTCGTGGCCAACGTCGGCTACGCTTTTCAGGATAGATTTTTTGTCTGTTCTGGAAGCGTCATAACTCACAGTCAGGATTTTTTTGCTCATACTCCAGTCGGCTGACTTTACGTTTTTGTCAGACTTAGCAGCCGTTTCGATGCGCTCTTTGCACATTCCGCAGTTGCCTTCTACTCTGGCTTTGAAGGATTTGGTTTGAGCAGAAAAATTGGAGAATAAAAATATTGAAAGGAATAAAATTCCTGATTTTATGATTGTATTCATTTTGATTAATTTTAATTGTTTTGTAATAAAGACTCTTCGACTTCGATCAGAGTGACATTTCTAATACTAACTGTTTATTCTTCAAACTTGTCAGGCTGAGCCTGTCGAAGCCATTTAAATAAAAAAAATTAACCAAGTTTAGGCGGTTGCCAAATATTGAAAGTTCGCGCAAGTGGCGATTGTGAGTTGTAAGAAAATTGATTGTTGATTGTGAAAAACGGTGTTTTCAGTTTGTTGTCTAAATTATTCAAAACAACGGAAAAAACAAATCCCGAGCTGCAGGTCTTGCAAGTGGTGCAATTATCTTTGCAGTCTTTTTCTTTTTTGGAATCGTGATGACAAGAATCTGATTTTTTCTCATCCTTTTTGCAACAGTCAGAAGTGTCTTTCTGAGCTTCACAACAAGAAATCTGAGCAACTTGAGCATTAAAGTTCTGCTTCGGAAATACAAAAATTCCCAAACAGAAAATCATTAATATCAATTGCAGTTTTCTCAGCATCACTTTGCAAAATTATGAAATTTATATGAACCACAAAAGGCACAAAGATTTTCACAAAGTACACAAATTATTATTTGACGAAGTCAAATCTTTGTGATCTCAAAACATTAAGAAATCCTTGTGACCTTTGTGTTAAAAAATTAGTAAATCTTTTGTGTCTTTTGTGGTTCAAAAAACTATTTCTCAGTTTTCACAAGCGCTTTTTTTCTTCTCAAAAAGTAAAATACCAATCCGCCAATTAAAACAATCGGCCAGATAGAAATCACAAAAACAAATAATTGCTGAATCAAATAGAATCCTTCCACAAAAGCATTTTTCACATCATACAAAAAATTGTATTTGTACTCATTATCAATATTTTTGGTATTGATGATAGGGATTTTCGCAACACTCGTTTTTGGTTCTTTGATGAAAATATCAACAGTGGAAAATTTTAGATTATCTGCAAGAATTTCGTCAGAATATTTCTGCATATTGGCTTCGGACATATTATTGTCGTCCAGTTTGACTTTGTCTTTTCCGGCTTTCAATTGAGAAATATTGGATTGAGTTTTAGCTTGTCTTTCAGATTCCAATTTCGCTAAACGGATTCCTGCAGAAACATCTTCCGCAGAGATAATTCTGGAATTAAGAAACACTTTTTTGTCATTAATAAAATCCAAAAATTCGCCTAATTTCTGAGTAGGAACTCTAACTTGCATCCTATTCTGATTCTGGAATTTCCGAATAAGTATCGCCGATTCATCCGATGTATTGTAAGTATCTTCTGACAAAGTCTGCGTCTCCATTCTGCTCTTGGTTACAAATCCTCCGATTGTCTGCAACTGCTTCTCAATCGAGATTGTCGCATCATAAACATCCTTCACTTCCATATCCACTTCTGCGGTTCTCACAAATTGCCGGTCCTTTACATTTTGCGTGGCAGCCATAGAAATACTGTCGGAAACTGATGCGCTGTCAATTGCATAATCTGCCGATGCATAAGCAGATTCAACTCTTTCTGACTTTTTACAGGCGAACAAAGTCAAAGCAAGTAAACAGATTGATAAGATTTTAGTTTTCATAATACATATTTTGAAATTAATATTTTTATATGGGGCAGCTATTTCCGCGCTCCGTTCCCGCTATTTTTTGTCCAAGCTTTTGCCAAGCAAAAAAATGAGCTCCACTCAGCTCGGGCTGCAATCGTATGATGTTCCAAAAGATTGGTTAAGAGTTTCTTTTGTTTCTGTCTGACTCAAAATTGATAATTAAGATGAAAGCTATTTTGCAAATCAATCCGAAACACTTTGTAAACCTAACTTAAGTTTTAAATTGTTGATTTTTAGCATTTTGTAAAACTAATTTTCAGAAAAAAGTTAGATCATCAGCTATTTGTAAAAGATTTTTAGGAATATTAATTGCATTCTACAAGAAAACAGGAATCAATGAACACCACTATTTCCAAAATCAAAGGAATTTTCAATCTTCTGAAACATATCGATATAGATCAGATTTCCAAAATCTCGCAAAAAGTTGACCTTCCAAAATTAATGGACCAATTCTCAAAATTAGATGAGAATCAAATCAAAGGCTTGACAAAAATGCTGGATTCTTCCGGAAAGAAAAAAGAATTACCTCCAATCAATGGCGATTTTTATGAACTGCATATGAAACTTACGGATGAACAAAGAGCAATTCAGTTACAGGTTCGTGAGTTTATGGAGAAAGAAGCCAAACCTTTGGTCAACAGATATTGGCTGACAGATGATTTCCCACACGAACTGATTCCCAAATTCAAAAAACTGAATCTCTGCGGTGTCACCTACGAAGGTTACGGCTGCCCGAATTTACCATTCCTGATGGAAGGTGTCATTGCGATGGAAATTGCCAGAGTGGATGCGTCGTTGGCAACATTTTTCGGCGTTCAGTCCGGATTGTCAATGGGCTCGATTTATATGTGCGGTTCCGAGGAGCAAAAGCAAAAATATCTCCCGGGAATGCAGCAATTCGATTTGATCGGCGCATTTGGATTGACCGAGCCGGAAGTTGGTTCTGGCGCTGCTGGCGGATTGACGACAACATGCAAAAAAGTTGAAGGTGGCTGGGTTCTGAATGGGCAGAAAAAATGGATTGGAAACGCCACTTTTGCGGATGTGATTATCATTTGGGCGAGAGATTTAGATGATAATCAGGTCAAAGGTTTCATTGTCGAGAAAGACACACCAGGTTTTGAAGTCGAAAAAATCAAAGGAAAAATGGCACTTAGAATTGTGCAAAACGGACTCATCACAATGAAAGATTGTTTCGTTGCCGATTCCCAGAAAATGGAACACGCCAACAGTTTCAAAGACACTGCAAAAGTCCTTCAAATGACAAGAGCCGGTGTAGCGTGGATGGCGACAGGCTGCGCTAGAGGCGCTTACGAAAGTGCTTTGGATTACACCAGAAAACGGAAACAATTCGGAAAACCGATTGCTTCGTTTCAATTAGTTCAGGGACATTTGGTAGAAATGTTATCCAATTTAACTGCCATGCAAACCTTGGTTTTCAGATTGTCAGAGATGCAGGATGCCGGTATTTTGAAAGACGAACACGCATCTTTGGCCAAAGTTTTTTGTAGTTTGAGAACTCGTGATGTGGTGGCGCAGGCAAGAGAAGTAATGGGCGGAAACGGAATCTTATTAGAACACGATGTTGCCAGATTCGTTGCCGATGCGGAGGCGATTTATTCCTACGAAGGAACGAAAGAAATCAACTCGTTGATTGTCGGTCGCTCGATTACGGGAATGAGTGCCTTTGTTTAACTATCTTATGATAATGGAATCTAATGTTTGATTCAGTAAATTTACACAAATGAAACGCTTGCGTTCCATCTGAACTTTAAAACAATAGAAACAGCAGATGAAAAATGTATTTTTTTTAATATTAATCAGCTTATTTTTGCAACAATGTGCGCATCAAAAAGTGGATTTAACCAAACCTCAACAACCAACAACAATGGAAGATAACACACACGTCAACAATCCTTATTACTCAAGAACTGATAAAACCAAATTGAATGTTTCCAATGAAGAATGGAAAAAAATCCTTTCACCGGAAGTCTATGCTATTGCTCGTGAAGCCAATACGGAATATCCTTTCACCGGAAAATATAATGATTTTGATGAAGTTGGAGAATATTATTGTGCAGTTTGCGGCAATCATTTATTCCGTTCAAGTTCCAAATTTGCAAGTACCTGTGGCTGGCCGAGTTTCTTCGAAGCGGACAAAGACGGCGTTATTTACAAACGCGATTCTTCCCACGGAATGGAACGTATAGAAGTGCTTTGCAAACGCTGCGATTCTCACTTGGGACACGTTTTCAATGACGGACCGCCGCCAACCGGAACCAGATATTGTATGAATTCCGTTAGTCTGGATTTTCAGCGAGATAAGAAATAAATCAATCCCGAATTATTCGGGATTTTTCTTTGATATAACTTAAATTTGTAAGATTAAATCTAATTATAAGTTGAAAACAATATTCATTACCGGAGCCACTTCCGGAATTGGGAAAGCGACAGCTGTTTTATTAGCACAACATAAAAACAGATTGATTATATGCGGCAGAAATCAAACCGTTCTCGAAGAACTTAAAACTGAATTATCCCAACAAACCGAAATTTTTAGTTTAAACTTCGATGTTCGTAATTCGGATGAGGTTTTTTCTGCCATTAATTCACTTCCGGAAGATTGGAAAAACATTGATGTTTTAATCAACAATGCAGGAAATGCTCACGGACTCGACCCGATTTCCGATGGAAACATAGACGATTGGAATGCAATGTTGGACGGGAATATAAAAGGTTTATTATATGTTTCTCAGCCGATTATCAAACTGATGAAAAATAGAGGAAATGGGCAAATTATTAATATCAGTTCGGTAGCGGCGAGACAAACTTATGCTAATGGCGTTGTTTATTGTGCTTCCAAAAAAGCGGTCGATGTCATCTCTGAAGGAATGAGAATTGAGTTGACGGAATTCGGAATTCGCGTGACAAATATTCAGCCAGGTGCTGTGGAAACTGATTTCTCGAAAGTAAGATTCAAAGGAGATGATGAAAGAGCAGCGACAGTTTATGCAGGATATGAACCGTTGCTTCCGGAAGATATTGCAGATACGATTGCTTATTGCATCAATGTTCCGGAGAGAGTTTCTATTGCAGAGATTGCGATTTATCCAAAAGCGCAAGCTGAGCCGAGAACGATTTATAGAAATTAATTGTTATGATAATTAGAATGGAATTTCTCAAAATAAAAAAGAGAAAACATTATTAAGCCAGGTTTCAAAATTGGATTCAATGATGCAGAATAATGATTCTAAGGTTTTGGATTTATTTTCTGATGATGTTTCCTTTGGACATTCTAACGGCTGGATTCAGAATAAAGAAGATTTCAAAAAAGATTTCGAATCCGGAAAAGTAAAATATCAGTCGGTTAAGCAAACCGACTTGAAAGAATTCAAAATCAAAAATAAATTCGCAAGCATTCGTAGAATCATTGCTGTCAAAGGACTTTACAAGAACGATGAATTTCAAATGAAATTATCTGTTCTCGAATTCTGGATTCGACAAAAAGGAATCTGGAAATTGTGGAGCCGGCAAAGTGTGAGTTTGAAATAATTCTTCCTTAATCCTTACATTTGCAGAATGAAAATCCTTCACATAGAAACCTCGTCCAAAAACTGTTCTGTTGCCATTTCTGATGGCGAAAACTTGCTTTGCCTTTGCGAGGAAGTTTCCGATAATTATAAACAGTCCGAAAGTCTTCACAGCTTTGTTGAGTGGGCTTTGGAAGGCGCAGAAATTTCTTTGAAAGATTTGGATGCTATTTCTTTGGGAAAAGGTCCTGGTTCTTATACAGGTCTTAGAATTGGTGCCGCTTCTGCAAAAGGGTTCTGTTATGGACTTAAACTTCCGCTGATTGCCGTTAATTCTTTGGATTCTATGGTTGAAGAATTTGTGAATCAAGGGTTTGAATTGATTATTCCTTTGATTGATGCCAGAAGAATGGAGGTTTACACCGCAATTTTTGATGGAAAATCCGGCGAAATGATTTCTGAAACCGAAGCTAAAATTCTCGATGAAACTTCTTTTTCAGAATTATCAAACAAAAAAATTCTCTTCATTGGTGATGGCGCCAAGAAAGCACAAGAAATTTTCAATCTTCCGAATGCAGAATTTAAGTTTGATATTTATCCATCAGCAAAAGGATTGATTAAAAAATCTGTTGAGAAATTTGATCAAAAGGACTTTGAAAATGTCGCTTATTTTGAACCTTTTTACCTGAAAGATTTTCAGGGAGTTAAAAAGGCTGACAGGATTAAGAAGTAATAATTTATTTCTTAGAAATCCGATACAATTTACCGCTGTCGGTAATTGCATACAGATTTCCGTCTTTTCCGTCAAAAACATCACGGAATCTCTCGTGCTGATCTTCTAGGAGTCGTTCTTCACCAACAACTTTGTTGTTTTCGAGAATGATTCTGTTGATTTTTTCTCCGCTTAGACAAGCGATAAAAAGATTGTTTTTCCATTCCTGGATATTTCCGGTATAAAAAGTGATTCCGCTTGGTGAGATTACTGGATCCCAATAATAGACCGGTTGTTCCAGCCCTTCTTTTTTCGTCAATCCATTATTGATTTTTTCCCCGGAATATTCGATTCCATAAGTTATCGTTGCCCAACCGTAGTTTTTTCCGGCTTTGATGAGGTTGATTTCATCGCCACCTCTTGGTCCCATTTCTGTTTCCCAAAGTTCTCCGGTTTCCGGATGAATCGCAATTCCCTGTGGATTTCTATGTCCATAAGAATAGATTTCTGGTTGCGCTTTGTTACTTCCTATGAAAGGATTACCTGCTGCAGGTTTTCCGTTTTTATCAATTTTAATAATTTTTCCTAAATAAGCTTTTAAATCCTGAGCTAACGGACGCGTTTCCAGATCTGATCTTTCACCTGTGCTTACAAAAAGATTACCGGATTTGTCAAATACCAATCGGCTGCCGTAGTGTAACCGTCCGTCATAAGATGGCGTTGCCCGGAATATTACTATTGGATTTACAATTTTATTTCCTGATAATAATCCTTTCCCTACAGACGTTAGATTCCCTTTTTCATAAGGTTCTGAAAATGTCCAGTAGATAGTTTGATTATTTTCAAAATCAGGATCAATCACAATATCAAGTAGTCCTCCTTGTCCGCGACTATCTACTTTCGGAAGTCCGGTTATTTTTGTCACGGATTTACCGTCCGGTGAAACAAGATTAATGAAACCTGTTTTCTCTGTAACTAAGAAGTTATGATTTGGCAACTGTACAATTCCCCAAGGCTTTCCGAGGCTTTTGTTAATCACGTCTACGTTATACTCTGTCTGTGTTTTGTAACCCATTACTCTTGTTTGACCAACAAATGCAGGTTTGTAATCCGAGTTTGGTTTTTCCTTTTCAACAGGCGGAAGATTTTTGATTGATTCTTTTTCCTGACAGGAAACTAAAATGGTTGAAAAACAAAATGCTGACAGAATAATGGATCTTAACATAACAGAAATTTTCTCTAACGAATGGAAAAATAATGCCAGTAAAATTTGGTAGAATGAAAGAACAAAAATTGACCGATGCAGAAATTGTTTTAATGGAGATTCTTTGGAAGAAAGAAAGAGTGTTTATGAAAGATATTCTTGAAGAATATGCGGAACCAAAACCTGCTGCAACTACTATTGCAACGCTTCTCAAAAGAATGCAGAACAAAGATTTGATAGGCTACAAAACTTATGGAAACTCAAGAGAATATTTTCCAAAAGTGAAAAAAGAAGATTATTTCCAGGAAGAAATGTCTTCTATGATTGACCGTTTTTTTAATAATTCTGTGAGCCAGTTTGCATCATTTTTCACTTCGAATGCAAAATTGTCTCAGAAGCAATTGAAAGAACTTCGAGACATTATTGACAAAGAAATAACAGACTAAAATGTTAACCATTATTTTCAAAATAATCCTTTGCTCATCATTATTGATCGGGATTTATTATTTGGTTTTGCAAAAAGAAAAGATGTTCCGGTTCAACAGGTTTTATCTTTTGTTGGCTTTGGTTTTTTCTTATGTAATTCCGTTTGTAAAAATCAATCTTCCTGCGGTTTCTCAACAGAAGAAAGAATTGATTTTTGACGAAATCCAAACACAACAATTGATTCAGACTACAACTCAAGCAACTGATTTTAACTGGATGAATTTGATTGTTTCAATTTGTATTTTAATATCAATTGGTTTGATTATCAGAACTGTAATTTCAATTAGAAAAATTATTACTCTGAAAGGACAAGAGATTAATTATCAAAATCAGAAAGTAAAATTAGTTGAGAAAAATTTGCCTCCGTTCAGTTTCTGGAACAAAATCTATCTGAACAAAAGTTACTTCGAAAAAGGGCAAATCGATAACCGAATTTTTCAACACGAGAAAACACATATTGTTCAGAAACATTCTTGGGATATTCTGTTTTTACAACTTTTGAAAATTATTTCCTGGTTCAATCCAACCTTATATTTTTATAAAAAAGCAATGACAGATAACCACGAGTTTTTGGCTGATGAAAGTATTATTCAACAAAAAAATAATGTGAAAGATTATCAGACATTGATTCTTTCAGAAATTCTCCAAACCCAGAATCTGAACCTGACACACCAATTCAATTACAATAACACCAAAAAACGATTTATTATGATGACCACAAAAAAGTCAAAATTCGAAAAAGCAAAAAAACTGTTTGCTGTCTCTACTTTTGCCGGATTAAGTATTATGTTTATACAGAAAGTTTATGCTACGGAAGCTAAGCTTGAAGTCAAATCTAACACTCCTGAAATTACTACAAATAATTTTGTAAAGCTTGATACAATTCCGAGTAAAAAAGCGACTCAAGCCAATATAAAAATCAAAGGAAAGAAAAATATTCCGCCTCCACCACCTCCAACAGAGATGAAGGAAAATGAATTGCCGATTCCGCCACCGCCACCTCCAGCAAGAAATTTAGCTCCTGCGGAATTCCCCGAAGGATTGACTGCATTGAGAACGAATTTTATGAATGCCTTTGATTCATCATCTTTAAGTGGAAAAGGAACCTTGAAAAGCAACTTGTATATTTCCATCGATGAAAATGGAAAAACGACCAATATAAAAGCAGACGGACCCAATTCAAATTTTAATAATGAAGCGATTAAAGCTCTCAAAGCTGTTACTCAAGATAAAGTGTGGAAACCAGCAACAGAAGACGGAAAAGCCGCTGCAACTGTTTTTCAATTTCCGATAACCATGAAATTTGAATAACAATTTTAATAAAAATTAATTCGAACCGTGTTGAAGTTTAAAACTTTGACACGGTTTTTGGTTTGTGGAAAACCACATATTATTTCGTAAATTTGTTAGATGCAATTCAAACTTCAATCAGAATATCAACCAACTGGAGATCAGCCTCAAGCGATAGAAAAATTAGTAGAAGGAATCAACATTGGTGAGAAATATCAGACACTTCTCGGTGTTACCGGTTCCGGAAAGACCTTCACGGTTGCCAACGTTGTGCAGCGCGTTCAAAAGCCGACTTTGGTTCTGGCACACAACAAGACTTTAGCGGCTCAGCTTTTTATGGAGTTCAAGGAATTTTTTCCTGAAAATGCAGTTGAGTATTTTGTAAGTTACTACGATTATTATCAGCCCGAAGCTTTCATTGCCTCAACCAACACTTACATCGAAAAAGATCTGAGTATCAATGAAGAAGTTGAAAAACTAAGGTTGTCTGCTACTGCAAGTTTACTCTCCGGAAGACGAGATGTTTTGATTGTGGCATCGGTTTCCTGTATCTATGGTATCGGAAATCCGACCGAATTTCATAAATCATTAATCACAATCGAAAAAAATGAAAAGTTATCCAGGACAAGATTACTTCATCAATTAGTTAGTGCCTTGTATTCCAGATCTTTGAATGAATTTCAGAGAGGAACATTCCGTGTTAAAGGTGATGTGATTGATATTTACCCGGCTTATGCAGATACAGCAATTAGGATTCAGTTTTTTGGAGATGATGTAGAGAAGATTCAGAGCTTTGATCCTGTTTCCGGAAATGTGATTTCAAATTTTGACTTAATTAATATTTATCCTGCCAATCTTTTTGTAACGACGCCTGAAACGATGCAAAGTGCAATCCGTCAGATTCAGGATGACCTGGTAAAACAAGTTGATTTCTTTAGAGAAATTGAAAAACCTTTGGAAGCCAAACGTTTGGAAGAAAGAACAGAACTGGATTTGGAAATGATTCGGGAATTGGGTTATTGTTCAGGAATTGAGAATTATTCCCGTTATATGGACGGGCGTTTGCCAGGAACAAGGCCATTCTGTCTTTTGGACTATTTCCCGAAAGACTTCTTAATGGTGATTGATGAAAGCCACGTCACCATTCCTCAGGTTCATGCGATGTACGGCGGCGACCGAAGCCGGAAAGAAGTTCTGGTGGAGCACGGGTTCCGATTACCTGCGGCTATGGACAACAGACCTTTGAAATTCAATGAATTTGAAGATATGCAGAATCAAGTGATCTATGTTTCGGCGACACCTGCGGATTATGAACTCGAAAAAACAGGCGGAACTTATATAGAGCAAATCATTCGTCCAACAGGACTTTTGGATCCGATCATCGAAGTTCGTCCAACGATGAATCAAATTGATGATTTGATCGAAGAAATCCACAAAAGAGTAGAATTGGACGAGAGAGTTTTAGTTACGACTTTGACCAAAAAAATGGCGGAAGAGCTTACGAAATATTTTACTAAAGTTGGAATCAGAACAAGATACATCCATTCTGATGTAGAGACTTTGGAAAGAATCCAGATCATGCAGGATTTGCGTTTGGGATTATTTGATGTTTTGGTTGGGGTTAATCTTTTAAGAGAAGGATTGGATTTGCCGGAAGTTTCATTGGTTGCCATTTTGGATGCTGATAAAGAAGGGATGTTACGTTCTAGAAGATCAATGATCCAAACAGTTGGTAGAGCAGCCAGGAATCTGAATGGACGTGCAATAATGTATGCTGATAAAATCACAAAATCTATGCAGGCAACTATCGATGAGACTAATTATCGTCGTGAAAAGCAGATGAGATATAATGAAGAACACGGCAAGGTTCCACAGGCATTGAACAAAAAAATCAGTGAAAATCTGGTCGGCAGAAGCAAAGATTTCCCGGACGAAAAATATACACACAAAGAGATTCTCCTGGAAGTTGCTGAAACAAAAGCTAATTACGGAAGTGAAGATATTGAAAAAATCGTGGCTCAAAAACAAAAAGAAATGGAAACCGCAGCTAAGAATCTTGATTTTATAAAAGCCGCCAAATTGCGTGATGAGATTGCTGCTTTGAAAGGATAAACAAAAAGTTGGAAAACAATTTCCAACTCCACGAATCGGAATGAGTAAATCCATCAAACCATTCAGTTTGATCTCGTAGATTGTTGAGAGTTGCATCCCCAATTTTCCTTGTGGAAAGCCACCATTTCTCATAAACCATTCGAGATAAGAAATTGGCAGATCTGCCAAAATTGTTTCTTTATATTTTCCGAAAGGCATTTTGACTTCACAAATTTCTTTCAGTATTTGCGGATTAATTCCTTCCATTTTTTAAATAATAAGGTCTGTTTTATTCTCAAGCTCATCATCATCTGCGGGGAGTTTCAGAGGCGGCGGTGTGTCGTCTTCAGAAAATTCATCGCGGTAAACTTGGATTAGCAATACTGTAATCGACATCAGGATCGGACCGAAAATCAATCCCATAAATCCGAAAATATTCATACCCATAATAATTCCAAAAACGGTAATCAAAGGATGGATATCTTCCAGTCGTTTCAGTAATGTAAATCTCAATAGATTATCCGTTAAGCCGACAATCACCAATCCGTAAATCAATATTCCAACACCTGCCCCGGTTTGTCCTTCTGCAATCATGAAAATTCCGACAGGAAGATAAACTATTGCTGCACCAACGACTGGCAACATTGATGCTAATGCGGTTAATGCAAATAAAAGCATCGGACTTGGCGCTCCGAAAATATAATAACCAATCAAAGCAACAATACCTTGTCCTAGCGCTACAACAGGAATACCAATGGCATTTGCCATGACAAGCTTTACAAACTTATCTCCCAGCATTTGCGTGTTAGCCCTTTTAAAAGGCATGGCTCTCGCTGCCATTCTTTCAAATAATCTGGCTTTTACAAACATAAAATACAGCACAAAGTACATCGAAATAACAACTGTAAATGTATTGACAGTTGTACTCAGAGCTTTTGTAGAAAAGGTTCCTGCAAAGTTGGTAACCTTAGCAATGTTTTCTTTGCTGAGAATGTCAAACCCAACTTTCTGAAAAATAAACTGATGTATTTTCTCCAGAAAAATATTAAATTTCTGCATATAAACCTGTGCATTTCCTAGTTTGGAAACCAATTGATCAACAGTGAAATAGACAGGTAAAATCAGAATAATCAAGGAAGCGAGCATCAAAACAGTTGCGGATAACCAAGGCTTCCAGTTCTTCTCTTCGATCAGATAGAAATTATACTTTCTGCAGATGATGTAAAGTGTAATTGCTCCAAGGAATGAAGGAATGAATAATGCCAGATTCCAGCAAATTAATCCAACAAAAACACAAATAAGAAGAATTAATGCGACCTGTTTGATAACAACAGAATCTATTGGTTTACCGGAATCTGACATAGTTTATTTTGATTAATTATTGTTCAATTTCTCTTGGCAATGCAACATAGGCACAATATGCCGAATACATTGTAGAATAATAAAACATATAAGTAAATATTATACCAATACAACAAGCAACTACGCCCAAAGCAGAACATAGATAGGCTATTAGATTGATTAATAATAGATCGCCGTAATTGTTTTTAGCAATATCTATTGATTTTTTTAGGGCTTCAAAAGCAGAAGCATTTTGGCATTATAAAAATGGCAGGTATATAAAATAACCAAGAAGAAATACCGGCAGCAATGGCAAAAATTAATCCATATAAAGCAACGTTCAAAAAGTTTTGTTTAAATCCGATAAACAAATCAGAAAATTGAATCTGCTGGTTGAGGTTTTTCTTATGCGCCACAAAAATAGTTCCAACCACTAAAGGTGAAAACAAAAGAATATTAAACAATGAAGCACCTCCGGCAAAAGTGAGAAAAGGCGTTCCTCTATAAAGATCTTTATACATATCTGCATCATATCCGCCTATAGAGCGAGAGTTTTGACTCATATCCATCATAGCTGCCCAAAGTCCTGTAATTGAAAATAAAACCGACATGCCGATAAAAAATATGATCCCGGCTATCAAAGGATATACAAATGTACTTTTATAAATCTCGAAAGCGTGGGAGATGATACTTCCAGAGTCCCGGTTAGGAACTTTGCCAGTCATTTCAAATTCATTAAAATTTTCCATTGAGTTTATTTTTGTAGTTGATACTCAAATCTACACAAAAATTTTTTGAAATGGATGAACTCAGGAAAAATTATTCCTGAAAATCAGCAATCAAGTGTTTGTAAAGAACATAAATTACGGCATTCCAAAATGGAAATGTCACGAAGATTCCAAAAAAGAAAATGACAAGTCCACAATAAGAAACCAATATAGAAACCAGACAAGCCAGCAAAACCACAATAATATTTTTCTGAAAAACCTGAACACTGATCCTGAAAGCTTGGAAAAAATTGTAATTCTTATAAAAAACCAAAGCCGGAACAAACAACATCATTCCCATCCAAAATAGGCTCAAGGGCGGAATAATCAGAATATAGCTGTTAAGAATATTCCAGAAAAGCGAGTAAATCAAAAATAAAAAGAAATAGTGGCCTTGGAATCCAGCAAACAAATCCGACATTGCAACAGGCTCGCCGATATCCAGTTTCCTGTAGATTTTGAGAAAGCCTATATTCAAAGGGAAAATCACAGATTTGATGACGAGAATAGCCATTGTAAAATACATAGCGTTTTCGGTTTTCATCAGTTCCTCATACTTTTTTATAAAAGCTGGAAAATCAGAATACATCAGCTGTGAGAACTGATTTACTTGCTCAAAAAGCCCGTAGTATCGGAACGCATAAGCACCGGCAAACATAATCACAGAAAAATAGATCACCGTAAACAACAGCTGAAACGGCAAAGTCCTCATCCAATATTGATAGGCTTCTGTAAGTATTTTTCCAATTTCCGGTTTTTGCGTCGTCATTTCTCAAACTTTTTTGCAAAAGTAGCTATTATTGTTTTGGAAATATATCGCAAAGGCACAAAATTATTTATCTACTCTTTTTAAGGCACAAAAACATCCAATATTGGGAACTTTGCGACTTATCAATTGTATTAGATTATTAAATTGCGCCTTTGCGATACAAATTCCTATTTTTGTTTTTATGTTTCAGAATCCGCAGTTTCAAAAGATGGACGAATTATCAGAGAGAAAAGAACCCTTCTTTTTTCTGATTAATTTTTTGATGAATGAGGTCAGAATCTTTACAAAAAGCGAAATTGAAAATAAGGCTTTGTTAATTGATTTTCCAAATCTTACAAACGTCAATTATCAACACGCGACAATTCCGGATTTTGAGTGGAAATCATTTCCGGAAACATTAGAAGATTATAAAAAAGGATTTGATTGGGTTCAGGAAAATATCAGAAAAGGAAATTCTTATTTGACGAATTATACAGCTAAAACGAAAATCGAAACCAATCTTAGCTTAGAAGCTATTTTCCGATTATCAAAAGCAAAGTATAAAGTTTTGGTTCCGAATGAATTTGTATTTTTTTCGCCGGAAACATTTGTGGAAGTTGTTGATAACAAGATTTTTACGCATCCTATGAAAGGAACAATCGATGCGGAAATTGATGATGCAGAAAACATACTGAGAAACGACTCGAAGGAAAAGGCGGAACATTACACAGTTGTCGATTTGTTGAGAAATGATTTGAGTATGGTTGCGGACAATGTTCAGGTTAAAGAGTTTCAAAGAATCGATTATATCAAAACCAAACAGAAAAATCTCTTGGCAATGAGTTCGGAAATAGAAGGCGAAATCAAACCGGAATATCAAAATAAAATTGGAACCATTCTTCAAAAGTTGTTGCCGGCAGGTTCTATTTTGGGTGCGCCAAAGCCCAAAACTTTGGAAATCATTTTGGAAGCTGAGCAATATGAGAGAGGATTTTATACAGGAATTGCGGGTTATTTTGACGGAAAAAATCTGGATTCCTGCGTAATGATACGTTTTATTGAAAAAGAGAACGACCAACTGTTTTTCAAAAGCGGAGGTGGAATTACCCATCAAAGTGACCTTATCAGCGAATACGAAGAAATGAAAAACAAAATTTATGTCCCGATTTATTGAAAGTATCAAAGTTGAAGACCAAAAAATTTTCCTGAAAGAACTTCATCAGAAAAGAATGAACGACACTTTTTCGAACTTCGGAAAAGTATGTAGAATCGGTATTTATAATTCATTCCTAAATCTTGAACATGATGAAGATGGACTTTATAAATTCCGGATCGAATATGATCTGGAAAACAATTTCAAAACACAAATCATTCCTTATGCGATTTCAGAATTAGGTGATTTCGAATTAGTTATTGATAATGAAATCGACTATAGCTTTAAGTCTGCTGACAGGGTTCAATTACAAAAACTGAAAGATAAAAGTCACGCAGATGAAATCATTATTGTGAAAAATAATCAGATTACAGACACTTCATATTCCAATCTTTTGTTCCTTAAAGATAAAACTTGGTTCACACCGAAAAGTTATCTGCTGAATGGCGTAATGAGGCAAAATCTTTTACATTTAAAAGAAATCAAAGAAACTGATGTCACTTTAGATAATATCAAAGAATTCACACATTTTCAGTTGATCAATGCTTTGAATGATTTCGATGATATGTTCGTTTATCCGATTGAAAAAATCATTAATCTTCCGAAAGAGGAATCGGATTTGGAGTTTTAATTTATTTTAGAGATTACTGATTCAACGGAATTATCTTCAAAAGTAGTTGTAATTGTTGCAGAGTTATTTTTGATTTTAAAAATTCTACATTTCAAACCACCATTAGAATTAATGTAAATATCAGCTTCATCAAATTTACTCTTTAGAGTATCTATTAATAAAATATATTCACAATCATTTATCCATTTTAGATTGTAAATCCTTTTATTTCCTATTTTTTTACCTGTTTTTAAATCGAAGGTTTCCTCAGATTGAGAATTTTGTTTTCTATCTAAAATATATTTTCTGTTATCAAATTTACTAACGAGTTCAAACTTACCAATATGAAAATCTTTACATTTTAAATCATGTTCATTTTTAAAACAAACAACTGAAAGAAGAGCAAAGCAAAGAAATAGATTTTTCATACTGAGTTTCGCTTACTTCAAAGCTTCAAAATACTGTTTCAGAACACCCGCATTATCACATTCAGAAGTCATAACTTCCAATATTTTCGGTTTCACATCCGGCTTGAAATAATTAGGTAAAACTCGGTCAAGAGAGATTTCATCTTCAACTCGTGTATATTCAAATCCGAAATTCTTTGCTAATAATTCTGCATTTCTGTGATGCTGTGTTGCAATGAACTCATCCAAAGCATTCGTTCCACTTGGTCCGGGAATAATTTTGAAAATATTCCCTTCCCCATTATTGAAAATCACAATTCTCGTATAAGGTGGAATGTACTGATTCCAAAGTCCATTGATATCATAGAAAAACGACAAATCACCGGTAATTAAAATGGTTGGTTCATCTTCCATCATTGCAAATCCCATTGCGGTAGAAGTACAGCCGTCGATACCACTAGTTCCTCGGTTGCAATACACATCATATTTCTGATATTCAAATAATTGTGCATATCGGATTGCCGAAGAATTGGAAAAGTGAATTCGGTAATTTTCAGGAACTTGATTGGATAATTGATTAAAAAGATAGAAATCAGAAAAAGGAGCTTTGTTAAGATATTCTTCGTGCTTTGCATCTTTTTTATCTTTCAGAACATCCCAAAGGTTGAAATAAGCTCTGGGTTCCAGATTAATAGATTTCAGTAATTTGGAAAAGAAGACTTCTGGTTTTATTTCAATTTTTTGACTTAGAACAAAATAGGTATCAGGCTGCCAATATTCATCAATATGCCAATGTTGCTTTGGTTTGGCTTTTCTTAGGAATTGCTTCACTCTTTTAGAAACAACATTTTGCCCGATTGTGATTAATAAATCCGGCGCGTAAGTGTGATAATCTTCTTCAGAAAAATCGGTAATGTAACGATCGATATGAGCAAAAAACTTATCGTGATGAAGATTGGAATTCATTTCTGTCAAAACCACAACAGTGTGATTTTTAACTAATTGAGATAGTTGAGCTTCCAATTCCGGATTTGGAGACAATGTTCCTGCCAAAATCATAATTCTCTTGGAAGTATTCCAATCTGCTATCAGATTTGATGGAACTTCGTAATTCTTTTTCTGAATTGTTTTCTCGACAGCCGGCATTACAGGTAACTCGTCCAGCAAGTTGTAAAGTGGTTCTGTCAAAGGAATGTTGATATGAACCGGCCCGCTTTTTTCGATGCACAATTCAACCGCTTTTTTGATGGTTTCAAAATTATAATCATCAGCGCCGTCTTTTTCATCTTCCAGCAATTCGAAATCGCCGTAAGAATGCTGCTGGAAAATATTCTTCTGACGAATCGTCTGTCCATCAAAAATGTCAACAAAATCCGCAGGCCGGTCTGCTGTCAAAACCAAAAGCGGTACATTCTGATAAAACGCTTCCACCACCGCAGGATAATAATTAGCTGCAGCAGAACCGCTTGTACAGGTGATAGCCACGGGTTTTTTAATTGATTTTGAAATTCCCAAACCTACAAAAGCCGCCGCTCTTTCGTCCACAATACTGTAACACTGGAACGCATCAATCTCGGAAAAATGAATCGCCAAAGGTGCGTTTCTGGAGCCTGGAGAAATGATGATTTTATCGATGCCGTACTGTTCAAGAATATGAGCTAGAATCTGGATGCTTCGTTTTGCGGAATATTGCTTCATTTGGGAAAATTACTGAGAAATAAATCAGTTTGCAAATTTAATGAAAAGACTTGTTTTATTTTATCGCAAAGGCGGAAAATTATAGACACACTATCGATTTTAAGTCGCAAGGTTATATTGTGATTTTAATTTTGCGACTCTTAACGAATTGCAATTAAGAATAATTTGTGACTTTGCGATAAAAACTAAAACAATCGCAATTGCTGCGTTCTGCTTCCTGTAAAATGTTCGGTTGTGAGAATTACTCTTTCACGATTATTAAAAAACTTCTTCTTCCCGATTTCAAAGGTTTTATGAATCATTTCTGCAATATTGCCTTCTCCTTGATAACGTTGGAAAAATCGCTTTTCACCAAGATTTCCGCCTCGCATTGAGCGGATGAGATTCAGGACTTTATCTTTTCTGTCGGGGAAATGTGCTTCCAGCCACTGGACAAAAACCGGTTCAACAGTATCATTCAGCCTGACCAGAGTATAACCGCAACTTTTTGCACCGGCTTCGGAAACAGATTTCATTATAAAAAGGCTTTCGTCACTTGTCAAAGCAGGAATCACAGGCGCAATCATCACATTCACAGGAATATTTTTCCCGGATAAAACTTCGATCGCTTTCAGTTTGTTTTTGGCTGTCGAAGTCCTTGGTTCCATTATGCGTCTCAAATCTTCATTAAGCGTCGGAATGCTCATATTCACGGAAATCAGGTTTTTCTCTGCCATTTTTTCAAGAATATCCAGATCTCTCAAAATCAAAGCGTTTTTGGTGATGATGGAAACCGGATGTCTGTAATCCAAACAAACCTGAAGCAGTTTTCTGGTAATTTCGAACTGTCTTTCAATGGGTTGGTAGCAATCGGTATTCCCGGAAAGCATAATTGGTTTCGGAATGTAAGATTTCTTTTGAAAAGTTTTTTCCAAAAGCTCCGGCGCATTTTTTTTGACCATCAATTTTCTTTCAAAATCAATTCCTGCGCTGTAACCCCAAAATTCGTGAGTAGGTCTTGCAAAACAATACGAGCAACCGTGTTCACAACCCTGATATGGATTCATCGAATAATCCATGGGCAAATCCGGACTCTTGACAACATTGATAATTGTCTTTGGAAAAACTTCTGTCACCTGAGTCTTGATTTTTTCCAATTCATAATCTTCCGGCTCGAACGTATATCTGTCGAACCGGTTGATGACGTTGCGTTGCGCACCCTGACCTTTTGGAATTAAATCTGACATAAGTTGATGAAAATTAACGCAAAGGCACAAAGAAAAAAGATTAAAAATCTGTTTTAAGTCGCAAAACTTTGCCTCTTAAAAAAGTTAATAAGGAAATAAACTTTCCGCCTTTGCGATAAAATTGATTGGAATTATTGTTTCAAAATTATCACTTGAAAAATGAAAAATATCTTAAAATTCCAGAAAGTTTTCCACAAAAAAATCCGGCTCAAAGGAACCGGAATTATGTATAATTAAATAGCTTATATTATAAAAAAGCTTCTAATTCTATACCATCACCGGATCCTGTGTAAGGTTTTCTCGGAGAGCTGAATAGCAAATGATGGTCAGAATAATCGCTGTTGTAAATTCTGTTTTTTAAATATTTTCTTACCGCAATGGCGCTCAGAACAGCTGCTGTTCCGAATAATCCCGCAAATATGATTTCAATATTTCTCTTCATACTAATAATTAATTTCAATTCTCAAAAGCAAATAGTGTTCCTTTTTATTTTATCCAAAATGACAATTTTTACAATTCAGTCGGATTTTTATACAGTTCGGTCAATATTAATTGCTTAACTTCTGGTATTGAAATAATTTTGAACCAAGAAATTAGAATATGAATAAGAAACCATTGATAACGCTCACCTGGATTACACTTGGCTCGTCCATTTTTTTCTTCACTTTTTTCTCTGATGAGAAAACTTTAGAAAGCTTTGGTTATAACTTGCTTATTTCAGGAATGTATGCTTTTGGATTAGGCTTAAGTAATGGTTTTTTAAATGATTTCCTCAACAAAAAATTTTCATGGACGGAACAGACCAGACTTAGAACCATTTTAGGAATCGTAGCAACCATCATTGTCAACTTTGTAGTCGTTTATTTTTGTAATTATATCAATTTTGTGATTATTCAGAAGGTTTCTACTCAAGAAGAATTCTTCTCAGGAAAATATAATTTTACCAATTGGTTTTTTGTCAATTTTGCCTTGATGATTTCAGCTTTTCTCCACGCCAAAGGCTTTATGGAGGAACTAAAAAAGAACACCAAACAAGAAGTTGTAGAACAGAAACTGATTGCAAAATCTGCCAACGCCCAATTCGAATCTTTGAAGAATCAATTGGATCCGCATTTTCTTTTCAATTCACTTAATGTCTTAACCGCTTTGATTGATGAAAATCCTGAACAGGCGCAGAAATTCACCACATCGATGTCTAAGATTTACCGTTACGTTCTGGAAAAGAAAGATAAAGAAATGGTCAAAGTGGAGGATGAGATAGAATTTGCTAAAATCTACTGTAATCTTTTGAAAACCAGATTTGAAGACAGTGTGAATTTTATTTTTGAAGTTAATAATGATGATTTACAAAAATTCGTGGTTCCACTTTCTCTGCAATTATTATTAGAAAACTGTATCAAACATAATTTCGCAACCTCATCAAAACCTTTGAACATCAGAATCTTTACGGAAGGAAAATTCCTCTGTATAGAGAATAATCTCCAGGTAAGAGAACAATTGAAAGAAAGTGCAGGAATCGGTTTGGCAAACATCGTTCAGCGTTATGCATTGCTTACTAAAGAAAATGTATTCATAGAAAAATCAGAACAGACCTTTAAAGTCAAAATACCAATATTAATCGAAAAAAATTCTCAAACGATGACAACTTATACATCAGAAACCACAGAAAATGTCGCTTACGAAAGAGCGGTAAAAAGAGTAAAAGAACTGAAAGGATTCTACGGAAACTTAATCTCTTATTGTATCGTCATCCCATTTTTAGTTATCATCAATCTTTTGACTTCTTCCAAACAAATTTGGTTTTACTGGCCAATGCTAGGATGGGGAATCGGACTTGTGGCACACGGAATGACCGTCTTCGCCATCGGTAAAAACTGGGAAGAAAAGAAGATTCGTGAAATAATGAACAATCAGAAATAATCTTTTAAATCAATAACAATGGAACATATTAATAAAGACAATCCACGTTATGCAATGGCTGTGGAAAGGGTACAAAAAATCAAAAAATTCTATACAGGGATTTTAGTTTTCATAATCGTATTTGGAGTGGTTTATGGTGTCAGATTTTTCAAGCACGGATTTCCGCAGAACCTTGGCGAGATGCATGTATCGTGGATTTTCATCATCTGGGGATTGATTCTGACCATCAAAGGCGCAAAACTGTTTTTGTTCAATTCCGATTGGGAAAATGATATGATTAACAAAGAAATCAAAAAACAAAACAATGGAAATTATTAACGATAAAAACGATATCCAATATCGTGAAGCTGTAAGAAAAGTAAAACGTCTGAAAAGCTTTTACACGCATTTGACAATCTATGTTCTTGTGAATCTATTTCTTATTTTTGCTAATTGGAGCGAAATCCGGGAAGAACATAGTATTTGGAGCTGGCAGATTTGGGCGGTTCCATTCTTTTGGGGAATCGGATTGGTAGCACAAGCTGTGGGTGTTTTTTGTCCCGGATTTTTCTTCGGGAAAGATTGGGAGGATAAAAAAATCAAAGAGCTGACAGAGAAGTATAAATAAAGTGATACAGATATTTTTTTATATTCTAATGGGAGCTTGGCTTTTTACCGAGGTCTTTTATAAAAGCCAAATGTCATCCAACAATTCTGACCAAAAAGGCAAGGATAAGTCTTCTCTCAGCTTGCTTTGGATTGTTATTATTTCATCAATATCATTATCAATTTTTGTTTCATATGTTCATTTTGAGGATTTTAGTTTGATGATAACAACACAAAACTGGATAATCTATCTTGGATTGATTGTCTTATTTATCGGGATTTTGACAAGGTTTTTAATCATAAAATCTTTGGGCAAATATTTTACTGTAGACGTAACGATACGAGAAGGTCATCAAATAAAAAAAGACGGAGTTTACAGTGTTTTGAGGCATCCTTCATATTCTGCATCTTTACTTACATTTCTAGGTTTAGGCTTATTTTTGAATAATTGGATTTCACTAATTATTGCTTTTATTCCACCATTTTTAGCATTTTTGTACAGAATTAAAATTGAAGAAAGCGCCTTGATTGGCCAGTTCGGACAAGATTACATTGATTATAAAAGACAAACAAAAAAATTAATACCATTTATTTATTAAACCAATGAAAATTAGAACTATAATCATCGAAGACGAAAAACCGGCCGTCAGAAGACTTGAAAAATTGTTGGGATTATTTTCTGATTTAGAATTAGTTACGAGCCTTAATTCTGTGGAAGAAGCCGTTGATTGGTTTCAGCAAAATGAGCATCCACAATTGATTTTTTCGGACATTGTTCTTGGTGATGGATTATCGTTTGATATTTTTGATAAAGTTTCAACCAAGGCTTTTATCATCTATACGACGGCTTTTGACCAATATACTTTGAAAGCGTTTAAACTGAACAGCATCGATTATCTTCTGAAACCGATCGAGGAAGAGGATTTGGCAAAAGCCATTGAAAAATTCAAATCATTTCTACCAGAAGAAGGATCGGTTAATTCACAGGAAATCAGGCAAATCGTTAGAAAAGAAAAATCGACACTTTCCAGAATTTTGGTGAAAATCGGGTACAATCTGAAAGTAGTTTCCATTAATGAAATAAGTTGTTTCTTCAGCGAGAACAAAATTGTTTACCTACAAACCAAAGAACGAACTTATCCAACGGATTTTACATTAGACGAATTGGAAAATGTTTTGGACGAAACCAAATTTTTCCGGGTAAATAGGCAATTTATCATCAGTTCTGATTACATCAAGAATATCCATACTTCCCCAAATTATAAAGTCGATTTGGAATTTCAACCTAATGAAGAAATCACAGTGAGCAGAGAACGGGTGAAAGATTTTAAGGATTGGCTTGCGGGATAAAGAGAAACCCTTTCAGAGTTCAAAACTTTGAAAGGGTTATATAGGTTTATTTATTTTTCTTGTAATTAACTGATCACACCACTTCCAATCAGTTCATCATCAATATACCAAGCAGCAAATTGTCCTTCAGCAATTGCAGATTGAGGATTTTCAAACTCCATAAAAAATCCTTCTTCGAATTGATAAATCGTTGCTTTTTCCAATGGTTGACGGTAGCGGATTCTTGCCATCACATCCATCGATTCTCCATTTTTCAATCTCAGATCTTCACGAACCCAATGAACTTCAGAATTATCGATTTTAAGTGCCTTTTTATATAGTCCAGGGAAACTTTTGCCTTCTCCAACAAAAAGAATGTTATTTTCCATATCTCTGTGGATGATGAAACAGCTTTCTTTATGGCCGCCAATTCCCAAGCCTTTGCTCTGTCCGATGGTAAAGAATTGTGCACCCTGATGTTTTCCAATTACTTTTCCATCTTCTTTTTTATAATTGATGTTCGCAGACAGATATTCCAGTTCTTCCTGTTTGGAATTGAAGTTTGGCTGAGGTTTATGATATTCAGCAAAATCATTGAAAATTTCTACAATTTCGCCTTCTTTCGGGACCAATTGCTGCTGAAGAAAAGTCGGTAAACTTACTTTTCCAATGAAACAAAGTCCTTGGGAATCCTTTTTGTCGGCCGTTACCAAGCCTTGTTCTTTCGCAATTTCACGAACTTCAGGTTTTGTTAGTTCACCAATCGGAAACAACGCTTTTGACAATTGGTCTTGGCTTAATTGGCAAAGGAAATAACTTTGGTCTTTGTTATTATCTTTCCCGGCCAAAAGATGGAAAATTTCTTTCCCATTTTCATCTGTTGTAGAATGAACTCTGGCATAATGTCCTGTTGCAACCTTCTCAGCACCAAGCGATAAAGCCGTTTTCATAAACACATCGAATTTCACTTCCCGGTTGCAAAGCACATCTGGATTCGGTGTTCTGCCTTTCTGATACTCATCGAACATATAATCTACAATTCTTTCTTTGTAGAGCTCACTCATATCAATTACCTGAAACGGAATTCCTAATTTTTGTGCGACGAGAAGCGCATCATTACTGTCTTCTATCCAAGGACACTCGTCCTCCAAAGTTACCGACGCATCATTCCAGTTGCGCATAAAAAGTCCGATAACCTCGTGACCCTGCTGTTGCAAAAGATAAGCGGTCACGCTAGAATCTACGCCTCCGGAAAGGCCCACTACTATTTTCATTTGATTTCAATTTTACGAAACTCTTGACGGGAGTTCTTAGTTTGATGCCGCAAAAGTACGATTAAAATATTCGTCAAAAAACCATAATTTTAAGCATTGATAAAAACAATATTATGAAGAAAATTTTCACATTAGGTTTAATAGTAATTAATATTCTTGCGTATTCTCAAATCGCCATGAATTCAGGAACACAGTCTAATCGCTGGACCTTTGGAGGTGGTTTAGGCGTTGGATTCGGAAGTAATTCTTATTTCAATCTGCAAGTTTCCCCTAGAGTTGGTTATAAAATTACAGACCAATTGGAAGGCGGGATCATTGGAAATGTTTCCTGGCAAAGCTCAGACTATTACAAATCAACAATGTTCGGAGTTGGTCCTTTTGTAAATTATTATTTTGCAAGATCGTTTTTTATTGGCGCCAATCTTCAGCAATATTTCATCAATTCAAAAGAAAAATTCACAGGGTACAAATTTGATACAGATGAAACTGCGTTATATCTTGGCGGCGGCTATATGCAGAGTCTGGGCAATAATGCTTTTGTACAATTCGGGATTATGTATAATGTGCTTTGGAAAGAGAGAAGCAGTATTTTTAGTTCAGGTTTTATTCCTAGTGTCGGATTTGTGGTAGGGTTATAAAAAAATAAAGCTCTCCTTCATTTTCATCATTGTGTGTTTTAAGGTAGAATAGGAGAGCCTTATTATGAGCAGCAAATGTATAACCAAATTTTGAGGTAAAAATTAACGTTTGTTAATTTCCTCGTAAAATTCGTTTTTTTATTCTGCTTAATGAGACAGGAGTGATTCCCAGAAGGGATGCGACATACTTAGAAGGTACTTTTTTAAGAACCTCCGCATTCTCTTCAAGGTGTTTCTGATAACGCTCTTCGGGATTGAGTAACACAAAATCTTCAATATTATTAAGTAAAATTCCAATCATCATTAGAAACATATTTCCACGCAAATTATTAAGCGAAATGCTTTTCTGTGCGCCTTTGTCTATGGCATCATAAGTCAGTTCAAAAACTTCTGTTTCTCCCACAGATTGATAATAAAATCTTGAAGGACGTTTAAAAATAATCCCTCCATAATTGCCGACAAAGCTTTTCTTATTATGAAAAAGCATTGTCTTTTCTGTACCGTTTTCCAAAAGATGATAGACCCGAATAATACCACTTTTAATATAAAAAACCTTGGTGTTATTGTCACCGGGAGAAATAAAAACCTCGCCCGATTTGTACTTTTTAAAAGATATTGATGGCAATAGTAATTCTAAATCTTCTGGAGTAAGCCCTGGAATGTTTCTTAATAAATAATCTTTTAATTCAGTTGTCATATTGATATAAAAAGACCACCTAAATGTTTAGGTGGTCAAAAACGTGATTCGCCTTCCAGTCCATCCTTAGCTTCATTAACTTTAAGAACAACTTTTTGTCCTTCACTGAATTGTTTATTAACCAGCATCTCTGCTAACAGGTCTTCGATGTACTTCTGGATAGCTCGTTTAAGAGGTCTGGCTCCAAAATCTTTATCCCATCCTTTCTCAGCAATAAAATCTTTGGCCTCATCAGTTAATTCAACTTTATAGCCTAATTTTTCAAGTCTGCTGTAAAGTTTTCCTAATTCAAGGTCGATGATTCTTCTGATATCTGTTTGCTCAAGAGAATTAAAGATAATAATATCATCGATTCTGTTCAGGAATTCAGGAGCAAAGGCTTTTTTCAATGCACTTTCGATCGTTGATCTTGCTCTTGCATCCGAATTGGTTTTTTTCGCATTAGTTCCGAAACCAACACCGTCACCGAAATCTTTCAAGTCTCTGGTTCCGATGTTAGAAGTCAGGATGATAATCGTATTTCTAAAATCAATTTTTCGTCCAAGAGAATCTGTTACGTGACCTTCATCCAAAATTTGCAATAAAATATTGAAAACATCTGGATGCGCCTTTTCAATTTCGTCCAAAAGAACAACCGCGTAAGGTTTTCTTCTAACAGCTTCGGTTAATTGTCCACCTTCTTCGTATCCAACATATCCCGGAGGCGCACCAACCAATCTTGATACGGCAAATTTCTCCATGTATTCACTCATATCAATTCGGATCAATGCTTCATCAGAATCAAATAATTCACGTGCCATTACTTTCGCCAATTCGGTTTTACCGACACCTGTTGTTCCAAGGAAAATGAATGTTCCGATAGGTCTGTTCGGATCCTTCAATCCGGCTCTGTTTCTTTGGATGGCTTTCACAACTTTCTTAACAGCATCTTCCTGACCAATCACTTTTCCATTAAGTTTTTCGTCCATCTGAGCCAGTTTATCCAGTTCGTTTTTACCAACTTTGGTTACAGGAACGCCACTCATCATAGAAACGACTTCCGCAACATTTTCTTCGGTTACTTCTTCTTTTTTCTCCTTCACATCTTTGTCCCATTGTTCCTGAGCAAGGTTAAGTTCAATCTGAAGTCTTTCTTCCTCGTCTTTCAGTTTTCTGGCTTCCAGATAATCCTGAGCTTTTACCGCTTGTTGTTTCAGTTCCTTCACTTCTTCGATACGTTTTTCGTGATCGATGATTTCGGTTGGAACTTTCATATTCTTGATATAGACTCTTGATCCCGCTTCGTCCATCGCATCAATTGCTTTGTCCGGTAAGAATCTGTCTGTGATATATCTTGCCGTCAGATTAACACAAGCATTAATCGCCTCGTCGTTATAATGAACATTGTGATGATCCTCATATTTATCTTTGATCTGATGAAGGATCTGAATCGTTTCTTCAATAGAAGTCGGTTCAACCATTACTTTTTGGAATCTTCTCTCCAAAGCGCCATCTTTTTCGATGTATTGGCGATATTCGTCCAAGGTTGTTGCTCCGATGCATTGGATTTCTCCTCTTGCCAAGGCAGGTTTGAACATATTAGAAGCGTCTAAACTTCCTGTTGAACTTCCTGCGCCGACAATCGTATGCAGTTCATCAATGAAAAGAATGACATCTCTGTTTTTTTCCAGTTCCGTCATGATCGCCTTCATTCTTTCTTCAAATTGACCACGATATTTGGTTCCGGCAACAAGACTTGCAAGATCCAACGTAATTACTCGTTTACCATAAAGAACTCTGGAAACTTTTTTCTGCTGAATTCTCAAAGCCAAACCTTCTGCGATTGCAGATTTACCAACTCCAGGTTCACCAATCAGAAGAGGATTGTTTTTCTTTCTTCTTGATAGAATCTGAGAAACACGTTCGATCTCTTTTTCACGGCCAATCACAGGATCAAGTTTGCCGTCTCTTGCTAATGCCGTTAGATCACGACCGAAGTTATCCAAAGTCGGGGTTTTACTTTTTTGAGAACCAAGATTTCCTGTTGGTTTTTTCATCTGGCTGTATGGTTCTTCTTTCTCATCGTCGTCGTCATAAGCGCTGTTTTGCGGCAATTGATCTGTGTTCTTCAACAGCGTTCTGTAAGCTTTTTGCACCGCATCATAATCGATGTCATAAGCCTGTAGGATGCTGGATGTCGGATCTTCCTGCTTGTACAGAATTCCTAATAAAAGATGTACAGTATTGATATCTGCAGATTGATATTGACGGCATTCCAGTTCTGATCTTTTTACAGCCTGATCAGCCATTTTTGTGAAAGAAATACTTCCCATATTTGCTGTGAAAGGATTAGTGTTCACAGCACTTAAGGTTTCTATTTTTCTCTTTATCTGGGTGAGATCTGCACTAAGATTTTCCAGGATTTCTTTTGCAGAATTTTCAGTCTTGATAATTCCTAAAAGGAAATGTTCAGTATTCAGAAACTCACTCTGCAAACGTCGTGCTTCATTTTTGCTTTGCTTGAACACGCGGTTCAAACCATCTGAAAATTTATAATCCATAATTAAAAATATTCACTAAGTTATGTTTTTTATAAACAATCCTACAATAATTAATTGTAAAATTTAAATATTTGGTTGCAAATTAATTGCCAACTCAAAAAACAGGACTTTATGACATTAATTTTTTTGTTGCTTCAAAAAAATGTTTAGGTTTGTAGTCCTCAAAAATCAATACATGAACAATTGGGCAGAATATGTCGGTTACCTGGCTTCCGCATTTGTGGTTGGAAGCTTTTTATTAAAACAAATTAAAATGATCCGTATGATCAATCTTCTGGGCTGTATCTGCTTTGTAATCTATGGGATATACAGCGGAATGCTTTGGCCGATTATTATACCGAATGCTGTCCTGGCATTGGTTCAGATTTATCATCTAATAAAAAACGATTAAAAGATGAGAGTTATTGTAAGCGTTTTTAATAATCTGTATACAGACCAACGTGTTGAAAAGGTTTGTAAAACGCTTTACGATAACGGTTATCAACCAATTCTGATCGGAAATAATTGGTTAGGTGATCCGGCAATGCAGCGTCCGTATCCTTTTGTTAGGATTTCTTTAAAATCTAAAAAATTGAGATTTGCATATATAGAATTTCAACGGAAACTCTATCAGGAAATCAAAAAATATGCTGACAATAAGACCATTTTGCTAGCTAATGATCTGGAAACAATAATGCCAAATTATCTCATTTCTAAAAAATTGGGAATTCCTTTGGTTTTTGACAGCCATGAGATTTTTACAGAAATGCCGACAATCCAGGGCCGCTGGGTGAAAAGTGTGTGGAAAAAAATCGAAAGCACTTTTATTCCAAAAATTAAAAGGATGATAACGGCAAGTGATTCCTATGCCAACTGGTTTGTAAAAGAATATGGGATTAATAAACCTGTTGTTGTGAAAAATTTTCCGAAGAAATTAGAATTTAATGGAGCGAATGAAAATTCTCCCAAAATTATTCTTTACCAAGGCTGGCTCAATTATTCGCGGGGTATTGATAAAGCCATTCTTGCAATGCAATCGATTAACAATGCAGAACTTTGGATTGCCGGCGGCGGTCCAATGGAAAAAGAATTCAAAGAAATTGCTAATCATGCTAATGTTTCGGATAAAGTTAAATTTCTTGGAAAACTTCATCCGGAAGATCTTCGCAAATTGACGCCAAAGGCTGATGTAGGGATCAGCATCGAAGAAAATAATGGACTGAGTTATTACTATTCTTTACCCAACAAAATTTCAGATTACATCCAATCCAGAGTCCCCGTTGTCGTATCAGATTTTCCGGAAATGAAGAATATTGTGAATACTTTCGGTGTTGGAGAAATCATAGAAAATCATTCTCCCGAACATCTTGCGGAGAAACTGAACACAGTTTTGGAAAAAGGGAAAGCATCTTATTTATACAATCTCAATGTGGCTGCGGATGAGCTCTGCTGGGAAAATCAAGAAGAAAAGATTCTAAAAATCTTTGCAGATGCCAGCAAGGAAATTCTTCAATAATTAACTTTGTAGTAATTTCAAAATCTAAGTTGTACAGTTTTTGATTCAATCCAATAAAATATCTATTATGAAATCTTTTGTAATAATGGTTGTAGCTGTTTTTTCTCTATTGAGTTGCAGTTCACAAATATATCTTGACCCTACGACGCTGAGTTCTGTTGTAGAAAAAAAAGAGTTTGATTTCAATGCATCAAGAGCATTTCCAACCAATTATGACGTTATTAATGTAATGAACTCAATACCTGGTTCTACGGGAACCCGGCTTTTGAATCTTGATCCTGGCTATGGATTCAATCTGAAAAAAAATTTGTTTAGTGTTGCTTTACCTTATTTTGGAAGAGCTTTTAATGTTAATCCTGGCGATGCTACAAAAGGTGGTTTGACTTTCGAATCTAAAGAATTCACGGTGAAACAATCCACAAGTAAAAAAGGAAATACACTATTGGTAATTACGCCCAATGATCAAAGAGAAAATTATGTTTTCAATCTGGAAATTTTCAAAAACGGGAGTGCATTTCTGTCGATTCAATCCAATAACAGGCAGCCAATCAGCTTTGACGGAAATATTTCGGCTCCAAAGTAATTAGTTTCCAAATAATTTTTTAACAAATTCACTGGCTTCGGAACTTGGATTAGATAAAAGTTCTGAAGCATTTTTTTTATGTTCCTGGAAAGAATTGGCAAGAAGGAGATCATTTTTAGCTTTCTCAAGAATATACTCTCTCACCCAAAATTCGAAGCGCTTCTGAGCCTGGTTTTTTCTGGTTTCAAAAAAAGTTCCGTTTTTAGTTTTTAACGTGATATAATTCTCGATTTTATTATAGATTTCATCCAATCCTGTTTTCTCTAAAGCCGAACCCAAAATCACCGGAATTTTCCAGTCTTTTTCTTTCGGAGTAATGAATTGTAAAGCTCTTGTGAGTTCGGTTTTTGTCATTTTAGCCTTAGATAGATTCTCGGAATTAACTTTATTAATGAAAATCAAATCTGCCATTTCCATTATTCCGCGTTTAATACCCTGTAACTCATCACCGGTTCCGATGACTTTCAGAAAAAGAAAAACGTCGGTAATATCATTCACCAAAGTTTCACTTTGTCCAACACCAACGGTTTCTATCAGGATATAATCAAAACCTGCGGCTTCGCAAATCAAAAGACTTTCAAAAGTCGTATTCGCAATTCCACCAAGAAATCCGGAACTCGGACTTGGCCGGATAAATGCGTTTGGATCTTTTGCCAACTCTTCCATTCTGGTTTTGTCGCCAAGAATACTGCCTTTGTTGATCGAGGAACTTGGATCAATCGCCAGAACAGCGACTTTTTTTCCTTGTTTGATAGCATATTTTCCAAAGCTTTCTATGAAGGTTGATTTGCCAGCGCCGGGAACACCTGTAATTCCAACCCGGACAGATTTTCCTGTGAATGGCAAAATTTCCTTCAGTAACTGATCGGCAATTTCCCGATGTTCAGGCTTTTTACTTTCAATCAATGTAATGGCTTTTCCCAAAATCCTTTTATTAGAAGATTTGATTCCGTTGATGTAATCTTGTAAACTGATTGATTTGTTCATTGGGAATTTGGAATTATTACAAATTAGGAGTTAGGTAATTTTCGGAATCTTATATTTTTTATTTTTGATAAGAATAAAATCCAAAAATATGAAAAAAACGATATATGCCTTATGTTTTGTAGGCGCAATTATCTACTCTTGTACAACAAAAACAGTGGCGACCTCAACGGCTTCCATCAACACTAGCGCAGAATACGTGACCAAAGGTAAAACCGTATTTGACCAACGTTGTGGCAAATGCCACGGGCTTCCGGAAGCTTCTGACCACACGCCGGAACAATGGAACAAAATCATCGCAAGAATGGCTCCCAAGGCGAAACTGAACCCGGAAGAAACCAACTGGGTTCTGGCTTACGTAACGGTTAATGCGAAGAAAAATTAAATTAAAAGGAAACCAATCAATGGTTTCCTTTTTCTTGTAGAATATCTTTCCAAATTTCCAAATATGGCACTTGTATTCGGATATCAAATTTTCTAAGATCCTAAAAATTTCTCCAAAATATCGACCGCACACTTCGGAAGATTCGTTCCGGGGCCAAAAATAAAATCGGCTCCGTTGGCGTAGAGGAATTCATAATCCTGTTGTGGGATTACTCCGCCCACCACAATCGTGATATCATCCGCCCCGAGTTTTTTCAATTCTTCAACAACCTGTGGAACAAGCGTTTTGTGACCTGCCGCCAAAGAAGAAACTCCTAAAATGTGAATATCGTTCTCAACAGCCTGTTTTGCCACTTCTTCCGGAGTCTGGAATAGCGGCGCCACATCGACATCAAATCCCATATCCGCAAAGGCTGTTGCTACTACTTTTGCTCCCCTGTCATGACCGTCCTGCCCCATTTTAGCAACCATTAATCTCGGACGGCGACCTTCTTCTTCTTCAAATTTCTGAGTAAGATTCAGGGCTTTTTCAAAATATTCGTTCTTTCCTGCATTCATAGCGTAAACTCCTGAAATTGTTCTAATGTTGGCTTTATACCTTCCAAAACTTTCTTCCATAGCATCGCTCATTTCACCCAACGTAACTCTTCTTCGAGCTGCTTCTATGCACAATGCCAGAAGATTTCCTTTGCCTGTTTTAGCAGATTCTCTGATTTCATTTAAGATCTGTTCAACCGCTTCAGAATTTCTCTCTTCTTTTATTTTATTTAATCTTTCGATCTGTTTTCTTCGAACTTCCGTATTATCAATATCTAAAATCTCGATTTCGTCCTGTTTTAAATCTGATTTGAATGAATTTACCCCGATGATAAATTCTTCACCGCTGTCGATTTTTGCCTGTTTTCTCGCTGCAGCTTCCTCAATTCTCATCTTCGGAATTCCTGCTTCGATGGCTTTTGTCATTCCGCCTTCCTGCTCAACCTCATCAATATATTTCATGGCTTCTTCGATCATCTGCTGTGTAAGAGATTCAACCAGATTGCTTCCTCCCATCGGATCTACCACATCGCAGATCCCACTTTCCTGCTGAAGGATGATCTGAGTATTTCTCGCGATTTTCGCCGAATAATCTGTTGGAAGTGCAATCGCTTCATCCAAGGCATTGGTGTGAAGAGACTGGGTTCCGCCCAATGCTGAAGATAAAGCTTCAATTGCCGTTCTTGTGATATTGTTGAATGGTTCCTGCTCCGTTAAAGACCAGCCTGAAGTCTGTGAGTGAGTTCTTAAAGCTAAAGATTTGGGGTTCTGAGGATTGAATTGCTTTAATAATTCAGCCCAAATATATCTTGCAGCACGCATTTTTGCGATCTCCATGAAATGATTCATTCCGATTGCCCAAAAGAAAGATAATCTTGGTGCAAAATCATCGACATTCATTCCTGCTTTTATTCCTGTTCTTACATATTCCAAACCGTCTGCTAAAGTGTACGCCATTTCCAGAACCGGTGTTGCTCCGGCTTCCTGCATGTGATATCCTGAAATTGAGATGGAGTTGAATTTCGGAATATTCTGAGAAGTATATTCGAAAATATCTGCAATGATCTTCATAGAAGGTGCAGGCGGATAAATGTAGGTATTTCTCACCATAAATTCCTTCAAAATATCATTCTGAATCGTTCCTGAAAGTAAATCCTGGGAAACGCCCTGCTCTTCTGCAGCCACAATATAAAAAGACAAAATTGGCAAAACTGCACCATTCATCGTCATGGAAACGGAAATCTGATCTAATGGAATTTCATTAAATAAAATTTTCATATCCTCCACGGAATCAATCGCAACACCGGCTTTTCCAACGTCTCCTATAACTCTCGCATGGTCTGAATCATAACCTCTGTGTGTCGCCAAATCAAAGGCTACCGAAAGTCCTTTTTGTCCTGCCGCCAAGTTTCTTCTGTAAAATGCATTGGATTCTTCTGCTGTGGAAAAACCTGCATACTGACGAATCGTCCAAGGTTTCTGAACATACATCGTAGAATACGGACCTCTTAGATAAGGCGCAATTCCCGGGGAAGTCTGTGTTAATTCTTTATTTTTAACATCTTCTGCAGTATATTTTGATTTTAGTTCCAAACCGTCTTTTTCAAACGAATAATTTTCTGAATAGGAATTTAATTCAATGTTTTGAAAATCAGGGTTTTGATTTTTTATTTTGTAGCGCATCTTGCTTTTTCTAGATGAAAGTAAATGTATGAATTTTTAAAAATTGTTTTAACCATAAAGACGCAAAGTTTTTTCAAAGGTTTATTTAAGTTTTTGAAAACAGACATTAATCTTATTATAAATTGTGGTCCTTGTGAAAGCCTTGTGACCTTTGTGGTTTTTCCAAGCGACAATTTGTCATTATTTTTTTGATGGTCTTTTTTTTGAGAAAGTTGATCGAAGGCGAAGCTGCGACAGGGATAGTAGTGGAAATCCTTTTGCTTTTTAGATTCTTCACTTCGTTCAGAATGACAAATGTTCTAAAAAGCAAAAGATTGCAACGGATAGCCCGGTGACAAAATAGCCCGGAAAAGTCTAGGCTTTTGGCAGTCGCCCGAATCATTATTGATAATTTATGATTGATAAATGATTCTGATTCGGGATTTTGAGTTGAATACTAATAATAAAATTTAAAATAAATATGGCAACAGGAAGTATTAATGTGTCGGTGGAGAATATTTTTCCGCTGATTAAAAAGTTTCTTTACAGTGACCACGAGATTTTTCTTCGTGAATTGATTTCCAACGCAACAGATGCAACAACAAAGCTGAAACATCTGACAACTATTGGTGAAGCAAAAGTGGAGTACGGCAATCCTATGATTGAAGTGAAGATTGATAAAGATGCGAAAACGCTGACGATCAGAGATCAGGGAATCGGAATGACTGACGAGGAAGTTGAAAAGTATATCAATCAGGTGGCATTTTCCGGAGCGGAGGAATTCTTGGAGAAATATAAGGATTCTGCGAAAGATGCTGGAATAATTGGACATTTTGGTCTAGGATTTTATTCGGCGTTCATGGTGGCGGAAAAGGTGGAAATCCTAACGAAATCTTACAAGGAAGATGCGAAAGCAGTTCGTTGGATTTGTGACGGAAGTCCGGAATATACATTGGAAGAAATTGATAAATCTGACAGAGGAACGGAAATCGTGCTTCATATCGCAGAGGATTCGACAGAATTTTTGGAAGATTTCAGAATCCGAGAATTGCTGACGAAATATAATAAGTTTAATCAAATTCCGATTAAATTCGGAACTAAAAAAGAGCAACTTCCTCTTCCGGAAAACGCGCCGGAAGGAACGAAACCGGAAGAAGTGGAAATTGATAACATCATTAATAATCCACATCCTGCATGGACAATTGCGCCAAGTGACCTGACCAATGAGGATTATGTGAAATTCTATCACGAACTGTATCCGATGCAGTTTGAAGAGCCTTTGTTCCATATCCACCTGAATGTGGATTATCCTTTCAATCTGACCGGAGTTTTGTTCTTTCCGAAATTAGGAAACAACCTGAATATTGAGAAAGATAAAATTCAGCTGTATCAAAACCAGGTTTTTGTGACGGATGAGGTTAAGGGAATTGTCCCGGATTTCTTGATGTTGTTGAGGGGTGTGATTGATTCTCCGGATATTCCGCTGAACGTTTCTCGTTCGTACTTGCAGGCTGATGGCGCGGTAAAGAAAATCTCTTCTTACATCACGAAAAAGGTGGCGGACAAAATGGTTTCTCTGATTAATGACAATCGCGAAGATTATGAAAAGAAATGGAATGACATCAAGATTGTGATTGAGTACGGAATGATTTCGGAAGATAAATTCTATGAAAAATCCGACAAGTTTGCGCTTTATCCAACGACTGACGGAACGTATTATCTTTGGAATGATCTGATCGACAAAATCAAGCCAAACCAGACAGACAAAGACGGAAAAACAATTGTTCTTTATGCGTCTAATGCTGACGAGCAACACAGTTATATAGAATCGGCAAAAGAAAAGGGCTATGACGTTCTATTATTAGATTCTCCGATTGTTCCGCACCTGATTCAGAAACTGGAAGCTTCTAAAGAGAACGTTTCTTTTGCAAGAGTGGATGCAGACCACATCAATAATCTTATCAAAAAAGATGAGCCGGTAATTGCTAAACTAAATGATTCGGATAAAGAGACTTTGAAGAAAGAGATTGAAGAATCGATCAATGACAAGAAGTTTACGGTTCAGTTAGAGGATTTGGATTCTACGGATGCGCCGTTTACATTGACTCAGCCGGAATTTTTCCGCAGAATGAAGGATATGCAGTCAGCCGGCGGTGGCGGAATGTTTGCAATGGGCGGTTTCCCGGAGATGTATAATCTGGTTGTGAATTCTAACTCAGATTTTGCCGGAGAATTATTGAAAAAAGATAATGCTGATGAGAAAAAAGCGATGATCAATCAGGCTTTGGATTTGGCAAAATTATCTCAGAATCTTTTGAAAGGAAAAGAACTGACGGATTTTATCAAACGTAGTTTTGAGAGTTTGAAGTAAAGTTTAGAGATATTAATGGAAAAAAAAAGGAACTCAAATCTGAGTTCCTTTTTATTATTTGATCTTCGAAAGTACATCTACTGTTTCTTCCAAATAGAAATCTCTTTCAAGATTCTTTCTCCAGTTTTCTGTTTTCTTGGCAAACGCTTCGTCTTTTTTGATTCTTTCCGCTTCGTCCGTGTGAAGGGTAAATTTTAGTCCGTTATTGAATTTATCCAAACCTTTAAACTTTTCGATTTGTGCTTTACGTGTTTTCATCAGCTCATTGAATTTGGCCTGGTTCAATGGAATAGTCTCTTCCTTGTCAAGTGCTTCTTTCCATTCTGCGGATTCCTGTAACAACTTGTAATTGTTGTTGTTTACCAATTGTTTGTCCAGTTCTGCCTGCAATTGAGGAACATTTAATCCCGTTAATTTTTTATAGTTCGTGGCTTCGATTTTGTCCCAAGGCAAAGCAAACTGGTCAAAACGTTCTCCCACTTCTGCATATGAGAAGAAATCCTTCATTTTAAGGTCGGCCTCCACACCTTTCCTCTGAGTCGATTCCCCGGAAACTCTATAGAATTTTTGAATTGTCAATTTTAAAGCGCCAAAGTCATCATTGGTGTTCAGGAACCTGTTAAGTTCCACAAACGTCTGAACAGTTCCTTTCCCGAAAGAGCTTGGCGAACCGATGACAGCAGCTCTGCCATAATCCTGCATGGCTCCCGCAAGGATTTCTGAAGCCGATGCAGACAATTCGTTCTGCATAATCACAAGTGGGCCTGTCCAAACCGGTTGATTGGATTTATCGGTCAAAACCTGGATTTTTCCACGGCTGTCTTTTACCTGAACATAAGGGCCGGAATTCATAAATAATCCCATGATGTCACCAACTTCTGTCAAAGAGCCGCCACCATTGCTTCTCAAATCAAGGATAATACCTTCTACATTTTCTTTCTTTAGCTTGATTAATTCAGCTTTGATATCATCCGATGCATTCCTTCCACCGTTTTCTTTTTCAAATTCTACATTAAAACTTGGCAAGTAGATGAAGCCGTATTTTTTACCGTTTTTAGAATTAACAACAATACTTCTTGCAAAAGTATCTTCTATGGTCACTTCTTCTCGGATCATTGTCACCTCTTTGATGGTTTTATCCTTTTTTTCAACTGTTAAGGTTACAGGTGTTCCTTTTTCACCCCGGATTAGTCGAACTGCCTCATCAGACAACATTCCGACAACATTCACAGGTTCTTCGTTCGGTTTGGATTTGACTTTAAGGATTTTATCGCCGGAAGTCAATTGTTTTGATTTCCAGGCTGGTGCGCCTATTGTCAACTCACCCAGATAGAGATAACCTCTTTTTTCCTGAATCAAAGCACCGATGCCAATCACCTTTCCGGTAAATTGCATATCAAATTCTTCCTTGTTTTTTGGCGAAAAGTAATTGGTATGCGGGTCAAAAACTTCGGTATAAGCATTCATATAAACCGAGAACCAATCCATTTTCTTTCTTTTCTTGAATCTTCTGAAAGAATCGGTAATCAAATCTTTCACTTCAGCAGTTGCCTTTTCACGTTTTTTTTCAGCAGAAAGCGGTTCGTATTTTATAGTGTCTTTCAGCTTATTATTAACTACAGAATCCTTTTTCTTTTTTTGAGCCTCTTCTTTGCTGTTCAATGTTTCAATCTCCTGAAGGATATTATATTTGATATATTTTTTCCATTCATTGTACTGTTGTTTTGCATCAGCAGGATTTGTTCTTTTTTTTGGTTCGATGATTAATTCTTCGTCTTCGTTCAAATTGATCGGTTTAGAAAAAATATCCTGAGTCATTTTATCAATATCGTCAACACGCTGATAAAGACGGTCAACCGTTAATTTGTAGAAAATAAGATTTCCTTGGTTAAGGTAATCATCCAGCTTTGTATAATGCTTCTTAAATTCGTCCATATCAGACTGCAGAAAATATCTTTTTGAAGCATCTACGCTTTCAAAATATTTATCATAAACATCTTGTGAATAGGCATCATTAATTGGTTTTGGGCTGTAATGAAGATATGAAAGTGTATTTTTCACGCTGACCATAATGGTCTGCATTTTTTCATCATCATTTTGTGGAGAGTTGAAACAGAACATAAGCGTCATCAGCGGCGCAAACATCAAGAGTTTCTTTAACTTGATTTTTTTGAACATATAATTTTAAATCTGTACTTGGATTAGTATTTGGTTCGTTTTGAATGTTACGAAGATATTCAAAAACGAAACCAAATTTAACACCTTATTTTAATTAAAGTATTATAAATTGGTTAATTTTGAGTGATTTTTGAAAAATCGTCTTTATGAGCAGACCATTGATATTGGTAACCAATGATGACGGAATCACAGCACCAGGAATTAGAAAATTAATCAGCATAATGAACAAAATTGGGGAAGTAGTAGTTGTTGCACCCAATTCTCCGCAAAGTGGAAAAGGCCACGCGATCACCATCAATTCTACTTTAAGTTTCGAAGAGCTGAATCTTGATGGTCCTCAAAAAGATTTTTCCTGTTCCGGAACACCTGTGGATTGTGTGAAAATGGCTCTGGATAAAATACTTCCTAGAAGACCGGATTTGGTAGTTTCAGGCATCAATCATGGTGCGAATTCGTCCATCAATGTTATCTATTCCGGGACGATGAGTGCGGCTGTTGAAGCCGGAGTGGAAGGTTTACAGGCTATCGGATTTTCTCTTTCTGATTTGAAATGGGAAGCGGACTTTGATCAGGCAGAAGAATTTATCAGAGATATCGTTCTTAAAACTCTTGAAAACCCAATGCCAAAAGGCATCGTTCTGAATGTTAATATTCCGAAACTGAACAAAGAAGAAATCAAGGGTATCAAGGTCTGCAAACAGGCGAATGCCAAATGGGAGGAAAGTTTTGACGAAAGAGTGAATCCCCACGGAAGAAAATATTACTGGCTGACAGGCTACTTCAATAATATGGATGAATCCGAAGATGCTGACGAAACGGCATTGGCAAACGGATATATAAGCATTGTTCCTGTAAAATTTGATCTGACGGCTTATGAGTATATGCGGGAATTGGATTCAATCTATAAATAATCTGAATGGAGTTTATAAGACAATATCTGCTTTCTAAAAATATTCCGCTCACAGAAGAAAACTGGAAACCTTTTGTGGAAAAAAATGTCAGAAAAGAATACAAGAAAAAAGATATTATTCTCAAAAAAGGAGAAGTTGACAATTACCTTTCTTTCGTAGAAACCGGTGCAGCAAGACTTTTTTTTAATAAAGAAAATAAAGAACTGACTATAAGGTTTGTATTTCAGCATCAGTTTCTTACCGCCTATGATTCTTTCACCCAACGCACACCATCCAGATGTGACATAGAAGCACTAACGGATATGGTTGTCTGGCAGATCCATTACGATGACTTACAGGAGATCTACAGATCTCAGGCTGTAGGTAATCTTGTGGGAAGACTGACTGTGGAAACACTTTATGTAGAAAAACTGAATAGAGAGTTCTCTTTTCTAAGTGATACAGCAGAAGAGAGATATCTCAAGCTAATGAAAGACCAGCCTGATCTATTCCAAAAAATCCCATTAAAACATATCGCATCTTATATGGGTATAACACCACAGGCTCTCAGCAGAATAAGAAGACGAATTTCTTAACCGTGGTTCATTTTATTTGATGTAAATAAACTCTAGATTTGCATAAAATAACACATGAAAATCCAAATGAAGGAAAAAGAAGCGTTCAGATAACTCCGAACGCTTTTTTTATAGATATATTTTGCTTTTAGATGGGATTATAAGTCTATTATTTTCAGATTAATTAAAGGCATTGTCATAAGTCATCGATGAAAAATCGATTTTCAGTATCGCTTTAGAATCTACCGGTTTGCCATTACATTTTGCGGGAATCCAGGTCTTATTAACCTTGGTTGCAGCGTCTTTTAAATCTCTAAGGAAAGGCTCACTGTTTGGCACTTTTGGCCCTGCTTCAACTTTGGAAAGAACACCATCTTTGGTAATATCCAGTTTCACAAAGAACAATCCGTTAACAGCATAAGTGTTCCAGTTTACATTTTGTTGTAATTTTTCTTTAAGGTCTTTGATATATGCATCAGTACCGCCGGGATATCTTAGGCTGTTAAATTGAGAAGGATTACAATTAGTATCTTTTATCTGATAAATCCCGCGAATGTTATAAGTTACCGAGCTGGAAGAAGTATCCATCATAGGAATATCGATGTTCATAGATTCTTCAACGTCATTATTCTGAGCGAATGCCAATGAACTGATCAGCAAGCTCAATGAAAATAGTAATGATTTCATAGTATTTGATTTATATGATTTTAGAATTGAAATTTTATGCCAAAAATGTTCTGATTAGCAACAAATTACAAAACTTCAATCTGATTTTTTAATAAATCTTCGAATTCATCTCTTTTTCTGATAAGATGAGCTTTTCCATCAAGGAACATTACTTCGGCAGGTTTCAATCTGGAATTGAAATTCGAACTCATTTCAAAACCATAAGCTCCAGCGTTTCTGAAGACAATCACATCGCCTTCTCTTACTTCATTGATTTTTCTGTCCCAGGCAAAAGTATCTGTCTCACATATGTTTCCAACCACAGTATAGATTCTTTCCGGACCTTTTGGATTAGAAAGATTCTCGATAATGTGATAAGAATCGTAGAACATCGGACGAATCAAATGATTAAATCCGGAATTAACGCCTACAAAAACCGTTGCTGTTGTTTGTTTGATGACATTAGATTTTACCAAAAAATGTCCACTTTTACTAACCAAAAATTTCCCAGGTTCAAACCAAAGCTGGAATTTTTTACCAGAAGTTTCTTCGTGTTTTTTGATTGCAGCATTCACTTTTTTTCCAAGGGATTTTACGTCTGTTTCCAAGTCGCCGTCTTGATAAGGAACTTTGAAACCACTTCCCATATCAAGATATTTCAGATTCGGGAAATGTTCTGCCAATTCGAACATAATGTCAAGACCTTGAAGAAAAACATCCGGGTCCTTGATCTCGCTTCCCGTGTGCATATGAAGACCTTCCACATTGATGTTGGTCGATTTCATTACACGTTCGATGTGACGAAGCTGATGAATAGAAATTCCGAATTTGGAATCGATGTGTCCAGTTGAGATTTTATAATTTCCTCCCGCAAAAATATGAGGATTGATTCTCACAAAAATCGGATAAGAACCTCCGAATTTATTCCCGAATTGTTCTAAAATCGAAATATTATCGATGTTGATATGAACATTCAGAGACATTGCTTCCTCGATTTCTGCAAGGTCAACACAGTTTGGAGTGAAAAGGATTCTGTCATTGGTAAAACCTGCTTTCAATCCTAATTTAACTTCGTTGATAGAAACACAGTCAAGAGAAGCACCTAACTTTTCGACATATTTCAGGATGTTTATATTGGTTAAAGCTTTGGCTGCATAGAAAAATCTTGTGTTCTTCGAGAAAGAAGAAGTCAGCTTTTCGTATTGTTCGCGTATCGAATTAACGTCATACACATAAACGGGTGTCCCGAATTCTTTTGCTATAGCCAGCAAGTCCTGATTTGTCATAAGTTAGATTTTTAAAAATAAAAAGGCAGATTCTTATAAAAAGAGTCTGCCGCAATAGATATCTTATGCATGCAACTCTTTATACATTCCAAACCTTGGAGAACCTTACAGCTCCCTTTTTTCCGATTTTGTTTTGCTTAAATATTTGCATTGCTTTGTTTAAAATTTTTCGCAAAATTAGAGTTTATCTGTAAATCCTGCAATGTTTTGGTTTGATTTTTATTTCTCGGGAAGCGGAGAAACCTCATATTCATTCCTCAAAAGTGCCAACTGCAAATCATTCTGCAAATCCTGTGAAAATCTTGGAACTGGCAACATCAGCTTTTTGATTTTCTCCAATGACTGAATCTGATGGTATAATTCATAAAAACCAAAACCAGTTAATTTGCCTTTCTCTAAAACCAGAAATGATTTTTCGCCCAAAGTTCTTCCGGATGAAGACCAGATTTCATTCCTTCCTTTGAGATTGATTTTCTGAGTAAGTTCTGCCAAATCTTTCAGTTCTTCTCTGGATTTGATATAATTAATGGCTTTCAAACCTTGCGTAAAACTCTTGAATCTCAGTAAGGGTTTATCTTCCTGGAGTTTAATTTTCTCAAGAATGTATTTGTTTTTTCTGTAAAACAGTCCAAAAGTCAGTGGTTGCCTTTTTTGGATTCCTTTATTTTGCATCATCAGTTTGGCAATCAAATCCGTGCCGGTAAGTTCATAAGAGATTTTCTCGGTCTCTTCCTGGATTTTTTTATATTTCGCTTTATCGGAATCAAAAATTTTCTTGGCAGACTTATAAAGGTCTTCAACAACATCAGAACAGATGATTTTCCCGTCGCTGTTTTGGAAATATAGAATTCCTCTTTCGTTTGGCAGATCTTCCGTTAGAATCTGAACTTTACTGATGTAATCTTTCTCTAGGCTTTCTTCTTGTTGCGATTGGATGATTTCGTTATTTTTGTCTTTGATAATCAGTAGTTTAAATAAATCCAAAGTTGCTCTTGCGTCACCACTTGCACGATGAGCTTCACTCAACGGAATCCCAATGGATTTGCAAAGTTTGCTCAAAGAGTAGCTTTTCTCCTCAGGAATCAGTTTTTGAGCTAACGGAATTGTATCTAAAGTTTTGATTTTGAATTCATAACCAAGGCGTTTGAATGATTGACGAAGCATTCTGTAATCGAAGTCGATATTATGTCCCACCAATATAGAATCCTGTGTGATTTCCACAACACGTTTCGCAATCTCGTGGAATTTAGGCGCAGTAATTACCATTTTCTGTGTAATTCCTGTCAGTTTTTGAACAAAGCTGGAAATCTCATCTTCTGGATTAACGAGTGAGATGAATTGGTCTGTAATCTCGTGACCATCAAACCGATAGATGGCAATTTCTATAATGCTTTCTTTTCTAAAAGGCGCTCCGTTACTTTCTATGTCTATTACTGAATACATCTACATTTTTCGTTCTACAAAGTTAAGAAACTTGAGAGATTTCCTTTCTCAAACATTTTGTTGTTGATGAGCTCTATTTTCTTAATTGAGCCTACCGGAACGATTGTAATTGTCTTACTTCCTTTCTCAACATAAAAGAAATAAGCGCTATTGGAGTCAATGAGATAAATATCTTTTTGATTTCCAGAATCATCGGTAATCCTATGTTTGATTTTTAGATTGTTTTTTTTGATTCTGTCCTTTACAGAAAAACCGCTTCCGATTCCTCCTCCTAAAAAGAAAGCGGCGATCATAAATGCAACCGAAAAATAAACTTGCTTTTTGATGTGAAGTTTCAAATCTTGTACAGATGCATTAGGGTTTTTTTTGAGAAAAGGTCTATTAATAAGAGAATTGCGAACCCAATTTTTATGACTGTTATTCGCTAAAAAATTATTGTACCAAATAAGACCGATAATAAGAATAATAACTGTTACCAGTATAATTGGCTGAGAGGTCAATTCTGAGATAGGGCTTATCAAAATATCCATAATTGAAGAATATTTCAGGAAATTAATTCCTAACATATAGAAAAATACACCATCTCTCAGGATTCCCAGGATTATTAGATACAAATAACCTAATGGCAAAAATGTCTGTAGTTTCTCGATCAGTTTATAATCCATTGAATTAGTTATTATCTCCTTTTCTTCAGGCTAAACATTCCTAAAATAAACTTCGCACCTTCTCTCGCCAATGTTGTCATAAAGGTTTTTCCGGCACGGCTTTCCATTACCTGTTCAAACATTCCCGGTTCTTCTTTAGGTTGTACGGTTCTCGTTGGTGTAGGAATTACGGTTTGAGAATGTTCTTCTAATCTTCTATTTAGTATTTCGTAAGCACTTTCCTTATCAATGGTCTGTTCATATTTTCTGACGAGTTCCGAATTTCTTGTTAGTTCATCAATTTCTGATGAGGTTAAGACATCCATTCGGCTTTCCGGAGAAATCAGATAAGTCTGAACCAAAGGTGTCGGAATTCCTTTTTCGTCAAGAGCTGTTACGAAAGCTTCTCCAATACCAAGATTCTGAATGAGTTCATTAGCTTTGTAGAATTCTGTAATTGGATAATTTTCTACCGCTTTATCAATTTCTTTCCTGTCTTTGGCTGTGAATCCTCTCAAGGCATGCTGGATTTTCAAACCAAGCTGACTCAATATATTTTCCGGAACATCGCCGGGAATCTGAGTGATAAAATAAATACCGATGCCTTTTGAACGGATTAATTTTACCATTGTTTCAATCTGGGAAAGCAATGCCTTCGAAGCTTCATTGAAAATCAAATGTGCTTCATCTATGAATAGAACCAATTTTGGTCTTCCACTGTCGCCTTCTTCAGGAAAGGTCATATAGATTTCTGCAAAAAGCGATAACATAAACGTTGAGAAAAGATTCGGTTTGTTTTGGATGTCATCCACACGGAAAATATTCACAACACCTTTTCCGTCTCTGGTTTTTAGCAGGTCTTCAACTTCAAAACTTGGTTCGCCGAAAAAAGTCGATGCACCTTGTTGTTCCATTGCGACAATCGAGCGTAAGATTGCGCCCAAAGATGCCGGTGCAATAGAACCGTAATTGTCAGCTAGTTCTTTTTTACCAACCGGATTATCCGTTACGTATTGCAAAACTTTTTTCAAATCCTGCAAATCAACCAAAGGCAAAGCTTTGTCATCACAGTATTTGAAAACAATAGACATGATGCTTTGCTGGGTATCATTGAGTCCAAGAATTTTACTTAACAAGATTGGTCCGAATTCCAACACAGTGGCTCTCAATTTCACACCTTTTGTTCCGGAAATAGTCATCAGTTCTACCGGAAAGCTCTGTGGGGAATAAGGCAACTGCGTTTTGGCATAACGGTCTTTGATGTTGTCATTTTCTGTTCCTGCTTCTGCAATTCCGGAAAGATCTCCTTTGATATCCATTACCAAAGTTGGGATTCCTGCGTGAGACAATTGCTCCACAAAAACCTGAAGTGTTTTGGTTTTTCCGGTTCCCGTTGCGCCGGCAATTAATCCGTGCCGGTTTACGGTTTTAAGTGGGATCGAAACATTGACTTCCGTTACAACTTCGCCGTCAAGCATTCCTTTTCCAAGAATGATATGTTCTCCTTTCGGATTATATTTTGCGTTAAGATCTGTGATGAATTTCTCTTTATCTGACATCGATTGGTTTTTGAATGTTTAAATTTAAAAATATTTTCCAGAAATTTAAACTTTAGCAATTACATTAATTTGTCTTGTATTAGAATATGCTCAAATTTCTGATTTTCGAAAATATAAAAGCGAGGCAATAATATTTTATCTTTGTATCCAAATCACAAAGCATGCGTGCTTATAACACAAAAAATTTCCTGAAAATACTTATCAGTCTTCATAAAAGTGATACACTGAAGGTTCTTTTCCCAACAATTGTTTTAGTCGGCATTTACTCATATGCAGTCTATTATTTTGAAGTAGAATTTTTGCATCTGACATCCAAATCTTCTGTAAGCAATATCGGGATGATCCATTCTTTGCTGGGGTTTGTTTTGTCTTTGCTGTTGGTTTTCAGGACAAACACAGCTTACGATCGTTGGTGGGAAGGGCGGAAGCTTTGGGGTAAACTGGTTAATGACAGCCGGAATTTTGTCATTAAGATTAACAGCATCCTTCCGGAATCTGATATTAAAAACAGGACTCAAATTGCAAAATACCTGAAATTTTTCCCTCACTTCCTGAATAGCCACCTTTCCAAAGAATCAACAAGATTGGTTCTGGATGAAGGTTTTGCAGATTTGGCTAAGGAACTGAAACATCATCCGCCGGCAGAATTGATTTTTCTGTTGACTAAAAAACTGTACCAGCTTAAAAAAGAAGGAAAAATTTCTGACACCGAGATGTTATTTTTGGACACGCAGTTATCCGGCTTTTTAGATGTTTGCGGCGGTTGTGAAAGAATTAAAAATACGCCTATTCCATATTCGTACTCATCATTTATAAAGAAGTTTATTATCTTTTATGTAATGGCTTTACCAATTGCTAATGTTGTTAATCTGGGTTGTTTTATGATTCCCATTACTATGTTTGTATATTATGTGCTGATGAGTTTGGAACTGATTGCGGAAGAAATAGAAGATCCGTTCAATAATGATGAGAATGATATTCCTATGGAAGCCATTTCTCAAAATATCGAAAGAAGTATCGATTTAATTTTAAATAAAGTCTGACTGTGACAAAGAAACTGAAACTAGAAGAACTGGGAAGAATAGATGTGGAAACGTTCAAAAGAACAGCTAAAATTCCTTTGGTTGTGATTTTGGATAGTGTTAGAAGTATGCATAATGTAGGAGCGATCTTCCGGACTGGTGATGCTTTTCTAATAGAAAAAGTGGTGCTTTGCGGAATCACGCCTCAACCACCTCACCGCGAGATTCATAAAGCCGCATTGGGTGCAACAGAGAGTGTGGATTGGGTCTATGAGCAGGATATTAATGTGGCTATAGACAATCTTAAAAAAGAAAACTTTGAGATTATTGGCATTGAACAGACTTCATCCAGTCAGTTAATAACGGATTTTGAAATTGATCCGGAAAAAAAATATGCCTTGATTCTTGGGAACGAAGTCGATGGGATCAGTGATGATGCGCTTGGGAATATTGATAATTTTCTGGAAATTCCTCAGTTAGGAACCAAACATTCTCTTAATGTAAGCGTCTGTGGCGGAATTGTGATCTGGGAATTTGCGAAGAATCTTGGATTTAGATAATAAAAAACTGCAAACACCAGAAGTGCCGCAGTTTGAAATAAATCTAATAAAAAGTAAAAATGAAAGGCGACAAAGATATATTTTTAAATTAATACAAAGCAACAGTTTTGTAAAAAAAGTATAAAAATTTTTAAAATCTTTTCTGGCTGAGTAATTTTTGTAAATTAGCATAATGTTTATCAAAGACTACATCTCCAAAGATTACCCGGCTTTCAGCGTCAAAGACTCTATAGAAGAGGCTTCTGAGGTTGCTAAAGAATTTGGATATTCCCATGTTTTCATTGTGAACAAGGGTCTTTTCCTGGGAGGGCTCAGTCAGTCTTTTTTAGAAGACAGTCCTGAAGGAAAACTGGATTCTCTCAATATTCATTTTGAGCGTTTTGCAATTATGGAAGACAGCAGTCTGTTGGACAGTATCAAGCTTTTCCATATTTTTAATTCCAATGTGGTTCCTGTTATTTCGAAGGAAGAAAAGTATCTGGGTTACATCTCCTGTGATGATATTTTTAATGAGTTTTCCAAATATCCCTTGTTTTCGGAAAATGGTGCAATACTGACCATCCAGACCAACGGCCTGCATTATTCTATGACAGAGATTTCGCAGATTGTGGAAAGTAACAATGCTAAGATCTATGGCGTTTTCATCAATGCAATCAAAGAAGATAGTATAGAAATTACACTCAAGATCAGTAACGAAAATCTAAGTTCTATAGATGAAACTTTTGAGAGATACGGTTATGTTGTAGTCCATAAACATTATGACGATGAGAAAGAAGAACTCTTGAAAGACCGGTTCGGATTTTTTCAGAAATTTTTGGAGATTTAATTATGAAAGCAGCCATTTATTCTCAAAAGAAAGATCTTGATACGTTTTTGTATCTCAATCGGTTCATTTCAGAATTGGCGCTGAGAGAAGTGTCCGTTGTTCTTCACGCCGAGATGGCGGAAAATCTGAATTTTTCCAAAGAATTCGAAACATTTTCCGGCAAAGAGGGACTTAAAAATAAGAATGTCAATATCGTTTTTAGTTTCGGGGGCGATGGAACTATTCTTAATGCGTTGACTTTTATACAGGATCTTGAAATTCCGATTATTGGGGTTAATACAGGACGATTGGGGTTTTTGGCCAATTTCCGGAAAGACCAGATTTTTGACGAATTGGATTCGATTATCCTTGAAAAGAATTATAATATCAGTGAAAGATCGGTAATTAAAATCACGACAAATGATAATTCTGAAATCGATTTTCCATTCGCTTTGAATGATGTCAGTCTTTCCAGAAAAGAAACGACATCAATGATTACGGTCGAGTCTTACATTAATGATGAGTTTCTGAATGTTTTCTGGGGCGATGGATTGATCGTTTCAACTCCAACCGGTTCTACAGCTTATTCACTGAGTTGTGGCGGACCGATTATTTCTCCGACGAACGATAATTTTGCGATATCGCCAATAGCACCTCATAACCTGAATGTCCGTCCACTGATTGTAAAAGATGACTCGAAAATAAAACTGACAGTTAAAAGCCGGGTTCCGCAATACACTTTGGCTTTGGATTCAAGGCTTTATCATATGGAAGTGGGGAGTGAGATTATCATTGAAAAAGCAGAATTTTCTTTGTTCCTTATCAAACCGAAAAATTTCAGTTTCTACGAAACAATCCGCCAGAAGTTGCTTTGGGGAAATGACAAGAGAAATTAATTATTGAAAAATTATTCTTAACATAGTATATTAATTGAAGTTAGAATTATTAATAATTTCGTAACTTTACAGTCCAAAAAATCTTAAAAAATATAATAAAAATGAGCAGAAAATTTCCGGCAGGAGTTGCCACTGGTTCTTTAGTAACAGAGATATTTGATTATGCAAAAGAAAAGCAATTTGCGCTTCCTGCTGCTAATGTGATTGGCTCTAGTAATATCAATGCAACTTTGGAAACTGCTGCAAAACTAAACGCTCCTGTAATTATCCAGTTTTCAAATGGTGGTGCGGCTTTCAATGCAGGAAAAGGCTTGAGCAATGATGGTCAAAGGGCTTCGATACTTGGAGCTATTGCTGGTGCAAAGCACATCCATACTTTGGCAGAAGCTTACGGAGCGACAGTAATCCTGCATACAGACCATTGTGCAAAAAAATTATTGCCTTGGGTTGATGGTCTTTTAGATGCAAGTGAAGAACATTTCAGACTGACGGGAAAACCATTATATTCTTCTCACATGCTGGATCTTTCTGAAGAACCTTTGGAAGAAAATCTCGAAGTTTCTGCTAAATATTTCGAAAGAATGGCAAAAATGGGAATGACTCTAGAAATTGAACTTGGAGTAACCGGAGGTGAAGAAGATGGTGTTGATAACTCTGATGTTGACAGCTCAAAATTATACACACAACCCGAAGAGGTTGCACATGCTTATGAAGTTTTGAAAAAAGTGTCTGATAATTTTACAATTGCTGCTGCTTTCGGCAATGTACATGGTGTTTATAAACCGGGCAACGTAAAATTAACTCCAAAAATCCTTGATAATTCTCAGAAATATGTTCAGGAGAAATTTGGTACAGGGGAGAAACCGGTAAATTTTGTGTTCCATGGTGGATCTGGCTCTACTTTGGAAGAAATAAGAGAAGCAATCAGCTACGGTGTTGTAAAAATGAACATCGATACAGATTTACAATTCGGTTACACAGAAGGAATCAGAGATTATATGACAGAACAGATTGAATATCTGCGCCATCAGATCGGAAATCCAACTGGTGCCGATGCTCCAAATAAGAAATTTTACGATCCAAGAGTCTGGGTAAGAAAAGGAGAAGAAACGTATATCAAGAGATTGACTCAGGCTTTTGAAGATCTGAACAATATCAATACACTTTAATAATTTATAAATGATAATTGATGAGCGATAAATGGTTCAGTCGTTTTCTCATCAGTTATCATTTTTCATTTATCAATTATAGAATATGGCATTTGATTGGTTTAAAAGAAAAACCCAAAACATTACAACTTCCACGGAAGACAAAAAAGATGTTCCAAAAGGTCTTTGGCATAAAACTCCAACCGGAAAAATTATAGAGGCGGAAGAACTTAAAGCGAATAATTTTGTATCTCCGGAAGACGGTTTCCATGTAAGAATCGGCAGCAGAGAATATTTCGATATGCTTTTTGATGATCAGAAATTCAAAGAATTGGATGCTGATGTGGAAAGTGTTGATATCCTGAAATTCAAGGATACAAAAACTTACACAGACCGTCTGAAAGAAGTGAAATCAAAAACAAAACTGACAGATTCTATCCGTAATGCAACCGGAAAAGTGAATGGTGTAGAAATGGTAGTTTCCTGTATGGATTTTGCTTTTATCGGAGGTTCTTTAGGTTCTGTAATGGGAGAAAAAATCAGAAGAGCTATTGATTATTGTATCAAACACAAATTGCCTTATATGATTATCTGCCAGTCCGGTGGAGCGAGAATGCAGGAAGCAGCATATTCACTTATGCAATTGGCGAAAGTTCAGGCTAAGCTGGTTCAGCTTTCCGATGCCGGTTTACCTTATATCGCCTATTTGACTGACCCTACTTTTGGCGGTATCACAGCATCGTTTGCAATGACAGCTGATTTGATTATTGCTGAACCAAGTGCCTTGATAGGTTTTGCGGGGCCAAGAGTTATCCGTGAAACGATAGGAAGAGATTTGCCTGAGGGCTTCCAGACATCGGAATTCCTGCAGGAAAAAGGATTTGTTGATTTTATCGTGAAAAGGACGGAAATCAAACATCAAGTTTCCAGAGCTGTAAAGCTTTTAATGCACGAATATCATTAATCCAAACAGTTAATAATTATAAAAAAACTCGCTCTCTCAAATCTGGGAGAGTTTTTTATGAGATTTGTAAGCATATTTTTCAGGACTTTAAAATCATTGACCTTTAAAAAGCTCTTGAAGGTCTTTTCTATCGGATTAATGCATCCTTTATTTGCGTTCTTATATACTTATGCCAGTTTTAAGGCATTTACCAAAGCCAAAGAGCTTTATCCGAAAACCAATTCTAACAGCGGAAAAGGAAATGCATTCCGACACGCTTACTGGTGTTGCCTGATCATGATGTATTTCTGTAAAGTCTCATCACCAAATAAATCTCTGAAATGGTGCAAAAAACTTACAGATATGCACGAAGAATTGTTTCCGAATGAACCGTTAGAAACCAAAATGGACCTTCATAATAACAGAGTCGGGATGGATTATTTTATGACGCTCGTTCCGGGAATCCATCGTCAGTTTTTTGAAAGCAGCTTTTTTATTGAGGAATTACAGAAGAGAACCGCAAATGCTGTTCTGATAACTGATACGGATCAAGACGTTGATAAAACAACGTTGGTGTATTTGGAATAATCAAATTGACGACTCAGAAGAATCGTCAACTTAAAAAATTAGATATATAATAGAAGTTTTACCACGCTTTCACCGCTCCACCTTTGAAGGTTTGTTGCGCCGCAGATTCTACTTCCGGAGATTGGTATGCTTGTACAAATTTTTTCACTTTTTCATCATTCTTATTATCTTCTCTTGCCACTATTAGATTGGCATAAGGCGAATCTTTATCTTCTTTGAATAATCCTTCTTTTTCAGGGTCAAGACCAGCTTGAGCCGCAAAATTATTATTGATAATTGCCAAAGCTACTTCTTTGTCTTCCAAAACCCTTGGAATCTGAGGTGCTTCCAACTCTAGAATTTTCAGGTTTTTCGGATTAGCGATAATGTCAGTTACTTTAGGCAACAATCCAACGTCATCTTTCAACTTCAAAATACCTTGCTTTTGTAATAACAATAATGAACGTCCGCCATTGGTCGGGTCATTAGGAATCACAATAGTTTGTCCGGGTTGCAATTCGGAAACTGATTTTATTTTTTTTGAATAAGCTACAATCGGGTAAACAAATGTTTTTCCCACAACTGCTAATTTATAACCACGTTGTCTGGATTGCTCTTCAAGATAAGGTAAATGCTGAAAAGCGTTCACATCAACATCACCTTGGTTCAGAGCTTCATTCGGAACGACATAGTCATTAAAGGTAACCAATTCCACATCCAAGCCGTATTTTTCTTTCGCTACTTTTTTAGCAGCTTCGGCAATGTTTTGTTCTGGCCCGGTTGCGATTCCCACTTTCAGAACATTCGGATTCGATTCTTTTTTGCTGCAGGCTGATAATGTAATAATAGCTAATGCTAAAGTCAATATTTTCGTCTTCATTTTTTAAATTTTATCTATGATTGAATTTTTTTGAAAGAAAGTCTCCGGAAAGCTGAATAATGAAAACCAGTACGATTAATAATATTAGAACAGAATTCATTACTGCAAAATCATATCCGATATAACCGTATTGATAACCAACTTGTCCCAATCCGCCGGCACCAACTGCGCCGCCCATTGCAGAATATCCAACTAGTGTAATTAATGTAATACTCACATTATTAATTAACGACGGCAAAGCTTCTGGTAAAAGGACTTTTCGGATAATTTGAAGTGGTTTTGCGCCCATTGCTCTCGCTGCTTCTATCAATCCTGAAGGAATCTCCAACAAGCTGTTTTCTACCAATCTTGCAATAAATGGAGCAGAACCTACACTCAACGGAACTAGTGCTGCGGAAACGCCAATCGATGTTCCTACAATGGTTCTTGTGAAAGGTATCATCCAGACAATGAGAATGATAAAAGGAATTGAACGGAAAATATTGACTATAATAGATACGATTTGGTGTGATATCTTATTTTCCAATAATTGGCCTTTTCTTGTGAGGAAAAGAAAAATTCCCGTCGGCAATCCTAAAACAAATCCGAAAAATCCTGAAACCAAGGTCATTATAATTGTCTCAATCGTCCCTTGAAATAACAAATTGATGATACTATCCGACATAACCTAAAATTTCTGAGTTTACATATTCATTTTCTAAATAAACCAAAGCTTCATTGGTATTTTTTCCCTGCAATTCCAGAATCAAAATGCCGAAGTTCAGGTGACCGACATACTCCAGTTGCGCACTGATAATCTTAGCTTTAACATTAAATTTCTCATACAGATTAATGATAACTGAACTCTGAGTTTCATTTCCGCTTATCAGAATTTTGACCAAAGGATTGTTATTCTCGCTGTCAATATTGCTGATAGAGTTCTGATAAATCGAAGGCAATTCTACATTCAAAGAAGCTTGTATAAAACCTTTCGTGATTTCTTTTTCCGGATGAATGAAAATCTGTTCTACTTTTCCTTGTTCCGCTAATTCGCCATTATCAATTACGGCCACTTTATCGCAAATACTTTTAATCACTTCCATCTCGTGTGTGATAAGAAGAATCGTGAGATTCAATTTTTGATTAATGGATTTCAGGAGTTGCAGGATAGATTTTGTGGTTGCAGGGTCAAGGGCACTTGTCGCTTCGTCACACAACAAGACTTTTGGGTCGTTTGCCAAAGCTCTCGCAATCGCAACTCTTTGTTTTTGTCCGCCGGAAAGATTCGCCGGATAATCTTTTGCCTTTTCTTTCAGTCCGACCAATTCCAAAAGTGAATCCACTTTCTCATTGATTTCCGACTTCGATTTTCCTTCCAATTCCAACGGAAATGCCACATTATCAAAAACCGTCCGAGATGACAATAGATTAAAATGCTGGAAAATCATTGCAATTTTTCTTCTTTCCAAAGTCAATTGAGCTTCGGACAATTTTGTCAATTCTACATTATTGACAATCACTTTTCCTTCGTTGGGTTTTTCCAGAAGGTTCACGCAGCGAATCAACGTACTTTTTCCCGCACCAGAAGTTCCAATCACACCAAATATTTCCCCCTTTTCAACAGTCAGGGAAACATTGGATAAAGCTTGGATGATTCTATTTTTGATTATAAAACGTTTGGAAACGTTCAGCAGTTCAATCATTTTTATTCATTAGTTAAAATAAAAAACCTTTCACATAGAAGTATGAAAGGTTTTCAAAATAAACACACTATTATTACTTCTTCATATATATTCGAAAAGTTAAATCGTAGCAACAAAACATTTTTTCTGACATAATAGTGTTTTAAAAAAAGCCTTTGCAAAACTAAAAATTCAATTCATACCAAACAAGTATAATTTGGATTAAATGATAAATGTCAGTTTTTTGTAATAATCGTTTGGGCGACTTAATCCGCCTGTAGTTTATCCTGAGCTTGTCGAAGGGCTCCCAAACCTAACGAAGTGGTTCGACGAATTCAATCTTTTCACTCCACTGCGTTGCGTAAAAAGGATTTCCGCTCAAGTCGGGTCGCGACAATTCGACTTCAAATTTTAGCATAACATTTACAGTGAAGTTTGTCATTCCGTAGGAATCTAAATATAACACGGTTTTTGTTGTTGACTCCTACGGAATGACAAAAGTGTGTTTATGGACTGCAAACAGTTTTAAAAACCAACTTCTAAAATCTCATATCTTTTCTTACATTTACTAAAAATTAATTTTCCGAATGGTTCTAAGCAGGATTTGGTCCGCCTTTATTATTATAGCAATTGCGGTTGCATCAATTAAATATTTCAGTTCAGAGAATTACAGCCAGATTTTTAATGATATGGTTGTAGGAAAAGGTGGCGACACGATTCAGATTTCGCAAAAACCTTTAGCTCAGATTTCTCCGGAAATTCAGAAATCATTATTAACCAATCCTGATTTTGAAGACAGTCACATTCATTACAAGATGGATTCTCTTCAAAATGTCAAAACTTACAGAGTTGCCGAAACCGACGGCGTTATCGGAACCAGCGAAACAGCGGTTAATATCTGTCTAAAGTTGATTGGAATTATGGCTTTATTTATGGGATTTATGAGCATTGCCGAAAAAGCGGGCGGAATCAATTTCCTCAGCAGATTAATTCAGCCATTTTTCTCAAAATTATTTCCTGAAATTCCGAAAAATCACCCATCTTTCGGTCATATGATGCTGAATTTCAGCGCGAATCTTCTCGGTCTGGACAACGCCGCAACACCTTTCGGACTCAAAGCAATGGAAAGTCTCCAGACTTTGAATCCCGATAAAGACAAAGCCAGCAACGCCCAAATTATGTTTCTCTGTCTGCACGCCAGCGGATTGACGTTGATCCCGGTTTCTATCATTGCGATTCGTTCATCCATGGGTTCGGAAACACCGACTGATATTTTCCTGCCTTGTATGATTGCAACCTTTTGTGCAACAATGGCCGCAATGATAATTGTTTCTATCAGACAAAAAATCAATCTTTTCCAACCGATTGTTTTAGCTTATGTTGGCGGGATTTCTGCAATTATTGCTTTGTTGGTAATTTACTTGGTTCAATTGAATAAAGAAGAATTAGATTCTTTCAGTAAAGTGATGAGCAACGGGATTATCCTTTTGATTTTCTTTGCGATAGTTCTTGGTGCAGTATATAAAAAAATCAACATTTTCGATGCATTTATCGATGGTGCGAAAGAAGGTTTTACGGTCTGTGTGAAGATTATCCCATATTTGGTTGGAATGTTAATCGCGATTTCATTGCTAAGAACGAGTGGCGTTTTTGATGTGATTATTGACGGAATGAAATGGGTTGCCAGCGCATCACATCTCGATACAAGATTCGTTGACGGATTACCGACCGCTTTGATAAAACCATTATCCGGTTCCGGAGCGCGCGGCATGATGGTGGATACGATGAAAACTTTTGGAGCTGACAGTTTTCCGGGAAAATTATCTGCGATTCTTCAAGGAAGTTCTGATACGACATTTTATGTTATTGCCGTTTATTTTGGTTCTGTTGGAATTAAAAATACAAGATACACCGTTGGCTCGATGCTTTTGGCAGATTTGGTTGGTGTGATTACTGCGATTGTTTTGGCGTATTTGTTTTTTGGGTAGTTGAGATGCAGGTTGCAAGTTTCGGGTTGCAGGTTCTGAAATTCGCTTACTAGATGTTGGTCAGAAGGAATGATTTTTTTATTTTTAAATAAGAATAAAAAAAACCAAATGAGTTATCTTAAATTAGATATTTACACGATATCGTTCGAACTTTTCATCGCTGTACATCAGTTGACATTTAAACTTCCAAAACACGAACTTTATGAATTGGGAAGCCAGATAAGACGCTCTGCAGATTCTGTCAATTCGAATATTGTTGAAGGTTATGGAAGAAGAATTTACAAAGCGGACTATCTTAGGTTTCTGACAATGTCTCACGGAAGTTGTGATGAAACTACAAATCACCTTAGAAAAGTAATAAAGTTATACCCCGATATTGCGTCTGAATTTCAGGAAATTCTAAATAAATACTTGCTGCTGGGAGGAAAAATTTATAATTATGTAGAATATGTCAAGAATAATTGGCGTACCTAAAAACCTGCAACACGCACCTTGCACCTAAAAACTATGATTCAAGATAAAGATTTTACTTTAAGATTAATTCGACAATTAACACAAGCCTTAGAAAAACTGCTTCTTGGAAAACCTGAAGAAAGTCTGATGCAAAAAGAATTAGATTTCGATTCTTTGATGAAAGATATTTTTAAAATTAATTTCAAAGAATTAGCTTCGAAATCAAAAGAAGATATTATCGAAATTGTAAAAGGAAGAGAATCCAAAGACTACGCAGATTATTATGAGATGCTGGGCAATATTTTTATGTTTCACTATCGATTAGAAGGAACAAAAGATTTTGCAGACAAAGCCAAAACATTCTATGAATTATATCTGCAAACCAGCGGGATTTTCGCTTTGCCAATTATCAATAGAATCAACGAGTTGAATTCAATATTAAAATAAATTAATTTTGACCATTTTAGTAGGATTAAATAAAAAAATTATTCTTTTATTTGTATTTTTGCGCGTTATCGAGTAAGCATTATGATTTTTAAAACTAAAAAAGACACAAAATATACCTATGTAGAAGCAGGCGAGGGTCATCCAATGGTGCTTTTGCACGGGTTGATGGGGGGCTTGAGCAACTTCGATAAAATGATTAATTTTTTTTCGGACAAAGGTTATCAGGTCTTTGTTCCGCAATTGCCTATTTATGATTTGCCAATTCTGAATACCAATTTAACATCAATTTCAAAGTTTGTAGCTAAATTCATTAAGGATGTTATCGGGAAACCTGTGACAATTGTCGGGAATTCTATGGGTGGTCATATAGGGCTGATTCTAACAACAACTCGCCCGGAACTAGTGAGAAACCTTGTTTTGACAGGGAGTTCTGGTTTGTATGAAAGGACTTTTGGAGACAGCTTTCCAAGAAAAAGCGACAAAGATTATATCAAAAAGAAAACCCAGGATGTTTTTTATGATCCGATTGTTGCAACTGACGAATTGGTAGATGAGGTTTTTGCAGTTGTAAATGACAGAATGAAAGGCATCAAAACCGTAATGTTGGCGAGAAGCGCCATCAAACATAATATGCTGAATGATCTTCCGAAAATTACTTGTCCAACCTGCATCATCTGGGGAAAACAGGATAATGTAACGCCGCCGGAAGTAGCCGAAGATATGCACAAGTTCATCCCGAATTCTGAGCTGCACTGGATCGACAAATGCGGACACGCAGCAATGATGGAAAAGCCGGATGAGTTCAATGAGATTCTATATGCATGGCTGCAAAAAGTGATGTAGTCAAAAATCAATAAAAACTTTTCAGACCATTAAGAATTTGAATTTTTTAATTTTAAATAAATTTGATTCTTAATGGTTTTTAAATTATAAAAATATGCAGATCAAAACCGCAGAATTTGTAAAAAGCAGCCAAAAATGGCAGGAATGCCCGGAACCAAAAATCCCGGAATACGCATTTATCGGACGTTCCAATGTTGGAAAGTCTTCTCTTATCAATGCGATGATGAATCACAAAGATCTTGCTAAAACTTCGCAGACGCCGGGAAAAACACAGCTCATCAATCATTTTTTAGTGAATGAAAGCTGGTACCTTACGGATTTGCCGGGTTATGGTTACGCCAAAGTTTCCAAAAGTCTGAGGAAGGATTTTGAAAAATTGATTACAAATTATATCCTGAACAGAAAAAACCTGGTTAATCTTTTTGTTTTGGTAGATATCCGTCATAATCCACAGAAAATAGATCTGGAATTCATGCAATGGTGCGGAGAAAGTGGTGTTCCATTTTCCATTGTTTTTACAAAAGCGGATAAACTGAAACCTGGTGCTGCTGAAAAGAATGTAGAGGTTTATAAAAATGAATTGCTGCAGTCCTGGGAAGAACTACCGGATTTGTATATCACTTCTGCAGAGAAAAAGGAAGGCGGTGACCTGATCCTGAATTATATCCAGAAAACCAATGACTTTTTGGAAAAAAACAAAGTGAAATTTGATGAATGATATTTTTTGGAAAATCAAGACTTTTCCGGAGTTTACAGTTGATGAGCTTTATGCGGTGATCAAAGCCAGAGTTGATGTATTTGTTGTTGAGCAAGATTGCCCATATCCCGATTTGGATGGGTATGATCAAAAAGCGATTCATCTTTGGGCAGAAAAAAAAGGTGAAGTTTTAGCTTATTGCAGAATCTTCGACAAAGGAATCAAATATCAGGAAACATCAATTGGAAGAGTCATAACAACGGAGAAAGGAAGAGGAACAGGCTTGGGAAAGCAATTGATACAGTATGCTGTAGAAATTATTGAGAACCGTTTGGGAACATCGGAAATCAGGATCTCTGCGCAGGATTATTTGCTAAGATTTTATTCAGGCTTTGGATTTTTGGATACAGGGAAAAAATATTTGGAAGATAATATTCCTCATACTGAGATGTTTAGAAAATAAAAATAGCCCGGAGATATACTCAGGGCTATTTCTGAAAAATGAATGTATTCTTGATTTGTGTTCTTACGGTTATTAATCCTCGGCAAAAGTAGATACATAAAATCACATTTATTTACGGGAAAACCGTAAAATTCAAAAAATATTATTCTAAATTATTCCAATATTTTTACCGAAAGCAATGAGTTCTTCAGTATTTGCTGCCGCTAAAGATAATTTCATCATATTGATTCTTTTTTCTACGCTGCTTAAGCTGTTGGGATAAATATTCTGTTCCTGTAACTTTTTAGGTATGTTTTTTTGTAAAATACCATCCGATAATAATTTAAGCAGGGTTATGTCAAAGTTGCTAAATTCTAGAGTGTTAGCGCTTTTTATTGGAAACTTCATATTGTGTGATATATAAGAATTTCCATTGTAAACGGTTTCGATTGCTTTTTTCAACTCACTAGAATCAGAACGTGCTTTTTTTACATAAGCATTAATATTAAGTTCTTTGAACAACAAATCGATTACGCCAACTCTGTGTTCGCCCGAGAAAACAATGATGTTAAGTTCCGGACAAATATCACGGCAACATTTTATAAGTTCGCGTCCGTTTTTTATCAACTGTGTTCTATGGTCTTCTTCAAAAGATAAGTCGGTGATTAACAAATCGTAAGGTAATTCATTTTCAAGAGCTTTTTTTATATTAGCCAAAGCGTCATCACAATAATAGACATAATCAACATTTGGGATTCTTAATTCCTCCAGCACTCTTTGAACAGAAAAATTACTGCTTTCGTGATCTTCTGCGATCAATATTTTACTGAACATATTTGAAATGTTTTTTTACAATTAATTATTTTTATTTGGCTCCTGAAGTGGAATATTTTTCCATTCAATAGATACTTTCAGCCCAGTATTGCTGTCTTCAATTTTCATTTTTGCACCAATTTCTCCCAATCGGGTCTTCATATTTCTAAAACCATTTTTTTCTACAACATCTTCAGATAATCCGATACCATTATCAGAATAAAAAACCTGGTATGTATCATTTTCTTTACTGAATTTCAGGACCACCTGAGTCGCACAGCTGTGCTTCTTCATATTCACCAGCAGTTCCCTGATAATCTGGAACAATTCTTCTCGGAAAGTTGGAACCAGATTTTTCCAAAAATCATAATCATTGCCAACGATAATGATTCTGGTGTCATCATTGTCAAAAGAACTGACCAAGGCTAATATCTTCTCGTTAAATTCTTGCCTGGATTGATTGTCATAGGACAAATCTCTCGACTTTTCATACATCAGCTCCAGCTTATCCAGGACTTTTTCTTTACGCAAATCTTTTTGATTTTCGATGATTGCCATCACCTCATAGATTCCGTTGGCAACAACATCGTGTACTCTTTTTGAAAAATCAAGCCGCTGTTCCTGGAGTTTGTTATTGGCTTCCAGTATCAATCTTTCCCGTCTCTTCTTGATCCAGATATAAGTAGTGATGACAATAACAATAAAAATAAAAACCAACAGCCAGATCACCAAATTTTGAACCTTGACTTTGTATTCATGTTTAGTATGTTCTTTTTGCAGGATCAGATTTTCTGTTTTAGCCTTTTCACTTTCATAGCGGATCAGAGCAAATTGATTTTTTGCTTTATTTTGACTGTTTATCAAACTATCCTGGGTTTTGGAGTAGGCATCAAAATATTGCTGAGCCTCTGTTCCATCAGACAATTTAATTAGGTTTTGCAAAGCTTCCAGTTCATCAACAGGATATTTTAGTTTCTTTGCCAGAATCAACATTTTCTTTGCATAGAATTTTGAAGAGTCCGGTTTTTTATTAAGATAATAAGAGGATAAATAAGCATAAGCTGCATCTTTTGTCCAGTCATCATCAATGTTTTGACTTAATTTTTCTGCGGTAATATAATTCTTGACGGGGTTATAATTATGATTTCCAAACCATTTCGATCTGGAGTAGTTAAGAAGAAGTTTTGGGTAATATTCGCTTTTTGGACCAACGCTGTCAATCAATTTATCATATATAGCAACAGCATGCTCATATTTTTTCTGATTATGAAAAAGGATGGCAATGTTATTTTGCAGCATCATTTTATCAATCGGATCTTTTGCAAAAGGTTTTGCTTTTTTATAAAATTTTTCAGCATCATTATAGTTTTTCAAATTGCTGGAAGAGATTCCCAGGTTGTTGTAATTTGAAAAAATAAAACCATGATGAGCGGTGTCTTTTTCTTTAAAGAATTGAGCCGCAATAAGACTCGTTTCTATGCATCCGAAATTATCGCCAACGTTTTCCTGGATGAAAGCCATATTAACATAGCTCTTCCCGATACCGAAACTATCGTTTCTTTTCAGAAAAAGATCTTTTCCCTTATTCAGATAAAAGAAAGCGCTGTCCATCTTGTCATTATCCATCAGGACAAAAGCCTTCTCATAGAAAGGGTTAGGAAGTACTTTGGAAGTTGTCTTTTGTTGATTTTCTTTCTCGGAGCAAGCGAGCAAAAGCAACAACAGAAAACCAAAAATCGATTTTTGCAAATTTTACATTTTACCCGAAATTTACTAAAATTTGAAGATTATTGAAATAGATTATGATCAATAATCAATCATATTGCCTATTTTTGCTATTCATTTGATTTGTAACAATGTCGATCAGTGTTCTTGAACAATATCTCCCGGAAAATACACTTCCTTTTCTCAAAAAATGGTTTGCGGATTACTATATACACATAAAGATTACGAAAAACAGAAATAGCAAACTTGGAGATTACCGAAAACTTCCGGACAAATCCCATCAGATCACAGTCAATTCAACATTAGATAAGCAGCTGTTCTTTTTTGTATTGACCCATGAACTGGCTCATCTTATTGCGTTTGAGAAATTTAATAACAGAATCAGTGCTCACGGTAAGGAATGGAAAGACACGTTTAGAGAAATGTTACTGGAAAGTATTGACATCTACACAGACGATTTGAAACCTATTATCAGGAGATTTTCAAGCAATCCGAAAGCGAACTTTATGGCAAGCCCGGAACTGGTCAGATACTTTCACATTGAAAATCCGGAAGATCAGTTTGTTTTTGTTGAAGATTTGTCAGTTAAAGATAATTTTCATTATAAAGGAGATCAATACGAAATCCTTGAAAAAAAGAAAAAGTTATATCTTTGCATTAATTTGAACAACTCGAAAAAATACCTTTTCCGTTCATTGGCGAAGGTTGAAAAACTAACATTAGATGAAGAATAATAATTATTGCGTCATAATGGCTGGAGGAATCGGAAGCCGCTTTTGGCCGATGAGCACCCAAAAATTTCCAAAACAATTTCACGATATACTAGGAACGGGAAGAACAATGATTCAGCAGACATTTGACAGAATCAGTCAAATTATTCCTACCGAAAACATTTATGTTATTACCAATCAGGAATATGTAGAATTAACACAACAACAATTGCCCGATGTTCCTGCTAATAATATTGTCGGGGAACCGGCTATGAAGAACACTTCGGCTTGTAATCTTTATATGGCAAAGAAAATAGAAGATGTCAATCCTGATGCCAATATTATTGTAATGCCTGCCGATCATTTGATTCTGAAAGAAAAGACATTCCTAGATAAAGTAGAACTAGCCTTTGGTTTAGCAACTAAAAATAATTATCTGATTACATTGGGAATTACCCCTACAAGACCAGACACGGGTTATGGATATATACAATTTATTCAGGAGAAAAATGAAAACTTTTCCAAAGTAAAAACATTTACGGAAAAGCCGGATCTGGAGATTGCCAAAAGCTTTATAGAATCCGGAGACTTTCTTTGGAACGCAGGAATCTTTATCTGGAGTGCAAAAAGTATTTTGGCTGCTTTTAAAAAGTATTTGCCAGAGATGACCAATCAGTTTAATACTTGTGAATATAATTGTGAAGCGGAGAAAGAATGTATAGATCTGATCTATCCAACTATAAGTAAAATCTCCATTGATAATGGTATTTTGGAGAAAGCTAATAATGTTTATGTCATTCCTGCCAATCTTGGCTGGAGTGATCTCGGGACTTGGACGTCTGTTTATACCAATGCAGATAAAAATGATGATAATAATGCCATAAGCTCTAAAAATGTGTTGACATACAACTCAAAAGGGAATGTCATTAGAATCAAAAACCAGAATAAGGCTGCGGTTATAGATGGCCTGAAGAATTACATTATTGTTGATACGGAAAAGGCTCTTTTGATTTGTCCTAGAGATAATGATCAGTTAATAAAAGATTATGTTCTGGATCTTAAAAACCTCAAAAAGGGAGAAAGATTTATGTAACTGATAATAAACTTTAAAATAAAATTAACTCTTTGGTTTTTCCGGAGAGTTTTTTATTTTTAAGGATCAATAAAAACACAAATACAAATGCTTGTTAAAGTCTCAGGAGCTGCCATTCATGGCGTTTCAGCACAAATTATTACCATTGAAGTTAATGTAGATCAAGGCGTTGGGTATCATCTGGTTGGCCTGCCGGATAATGCCATTAAGGAAAGCAGCTATAGGATATCTGCAGCACTTAAGAATTCCGGATTCAAAATTCCGGGTAAGAAAATTACAATCAATATGGCTCCGGCGGATCTGAGGAAAGAAGGTTCTGCTTATGATATGAGTATTGCTTTGGGGATTTTGGCAGCGTCAGATTTGATCAAAGCGGAAAGTTTAGGAGATTATATTATCATGGGAGAATTGTCTCTCGATGGTGGACTACAGCCAATAAAAGGCGTTTTACCTATTGCGATCAAGGCGCGGGAAGTCGGTTTTAAAGGGATAATTCTGCCAAAACAAAATGCAAGAGAAGCGGCTATTGTTAACAATCTTGAAGTTTATGGTGTAGAAAACATCAAACAGGTTATTGATTTCTTTAATGAAGATTTGCCGTTAGAAAAGTTTGAGATCGACACCAGAAAAGAATTTCAGGATAAAATTGATCATTTTCCTTTCGATTTTGATGAAGTGAAAGGTCAGGAAGCGGCCAAGCGGGCAATGGAAGTGGCAGCTGCGGGTGGACATAATATTATTCTCATCGGTTCTCCCGGCAGTGGAAAGACAATGATCGCCAAACGTCTCCCGAGTATTCTTCCGCCTTTAAGCCTTAAAGAGGCTTTGGAAACAACAAAAATACATTCGGTTGCCGGGAAAATGGGAGCAGAAACATCCTTGATGACCATCAGGCCTTTTAGATCACCACACCACACAATTTCGGATGTAGCTTTGGTAGGCGGCGGTAGCTATCCTCAACCTGGTGAAATTTCTTTAGCTCATAATGGCGTTTTGTTTTTAGATGAAATGCCAGAATTCAAAAGAACAGTATTAGAAGTGATGAGACAACCACTGGAAGATCGTGTTGTAACAATTTCCAGAGCAAAATTTACCATCGAATATCCTGCAAGTTTTATGCTGGTTGCAAGTATGAATCCAAGTCCTAGTGGCTATTTTCCGGATGATCCCAATAATACATCTTCTGCCTTTGAGATGCAGAGATATATGAACAAGTTGTCAGGGCCGCTTTTGGATAGAATTGATATTCATATCGAAGTTTCAAAAGTAGAATATGAACAGTTGGCCGAAAAACGAAAAGGAGAAAGCAGCGTCAAGATCCGTGAAAGAGTAGTGAATGCGAGGAATATACAAACCAAAAGATACGACAGTCTTGACATCAGTTACAATGCTCAAATGGGACCAAAGGAAATTGAAAAATATTGTGAGCTGGACGAATATTCGCAATTATTGATCAAAGCGGCAATGCTGAAACTTAATCTCTCCGCAAGAGCCTACGACAGGATTCTAAAAGTAGCAAGAACAATTGCAGATCTTGAAAATTCTGAGAATATTCAAGGTGATCATATTTCTGAAGCGATACAGTACAGGAGTTTGGATCGGGATTTTTGGAATGCTTAGAACAATCCGCCTTCATTCTGATTTTCAAAAAAAGTATCAATTTCTAACTTTGCAGACTTTGCTGCGGCTACAGCCAGTTGATCACACAACTCGTTTTCAGGATGACCGGCGTGACCTTTGATCCAATGGAATTTAGGTTGATGAAGTTGATATAATTGATAAAATTCTTTCCAGAGATCAGGGTTTTTTACATTTTTCCAACTGCGTTTGATCCAACCTAAAATCCATTTCTGATTAATCGCATCTGCAACATATTTGCTGTCAGTGAAAATGTGAACATCATTGTCATTCGTTTTCAATTGTTTGAGAGCGACAATAACAGCCATCAGTTCCATACGGTTATTGGTGGTTTTTCGGAAGCCTTTGGAGAAGGTCTTCTGGTATTTTTTTCCGGGCACACGCATCAGGATCCCATAGCCGCCTGGTCCTGGATTTCCGCTACAAGCACCGTCAGTAAAGATTTCGATTTTTAGAGACAAAGTTGTTGAATTTATTATTACGCAATTTAAACAGTAAATACGATATGAAGCAATTTAAGTTATCTCTTATAAGCTTGTAATAAAGTTGAGCCTTATTGGTAATATATTCTACTAAAAAGCAGGAACCAAGTATTTGATCCCTGCTTTTTTTATTAATCCTGTTTGACAATGATTTGATGACTTTCTATTTTACTGTCATAAATTAATTTCAAGGTATAGACTCCTGGAAGAAGTCCCTTAACCGAAATGCTTCCAGTAATGTCTTTGAATTTTATGCTTCTTTGTTTTATACCAATAGCATTGTATAATTCTGCATTTACTTCAGAGGAAGAAAGTTTATTTGAGGTACTTAATGGGGAAATTTTTATAAAATCATTTGATGGATTTGGTGAAATAGTAAATAAATCTGCATTTTCCAAATCTCCTTTTATTGTATTAGGCTCATAGAAAAATAAATTTTGCCAAGGCCCCCATTCACAGCTGTTTTTTGTTCGCACTTTAATAATTACAGGTCTCCCTCCGAAGCTATTAAGGTAGACAACGGCTGTTTTACCAATTACCTTTGTTCCATTATTATAAACGTTGGTGTATTCCATACAGCTTGGATAACCATCAGAAACAAACGTAAAGTTCCCATCTACTTTCTCCCACTCAAAATCTGTGTTGTTGGAATCCGACCAACTTTTATCCATCCCGATTGCATCAAAGGTAATACAGTTTTTCTTTCCTGCGGTCATAACATAATTTCTAACTGTGCATGTTGTATCATAAGGATTACAAGTTCCCATATAGGACACTGGACCGCCCATATGTAGATTTTTTGTAACAGTCTGTCCGTTCTGAAATGTTGCTGTAATAATACCCTGTCCTTGATATAATGATTTGACATTTACAGTGTAATCAGTACTGCTTACAATCTGTAAATTTGGAGAAACGTTCCAAATGACTTTACTTGGCAACTTGCAGGGATCTGCAAAACTATAAGATGCAGTCTGATTAACACAGATTTTATCAGTACCCTGTAAGGCATCAGGGGCAATTGGAAACCAAGGAGCTTGTGGCTGACCATCCAGTTCTTTCATAAGCCAATTAACACTATCTTCCGTAAATGAAGTATGCTGAGTATTTTCTGAAGAGCCATAGTAGCTGTCAAATGGCGTCTCACCACTACAAACAAGATTTCTTTGCAGACTTTCTGCCCAGTTTCTGTCAGGGTTTTTAATACCTAATGAGGAAAAAGTAGGAATGAAAGAGTGATTGAATTGGAAATCTCTTAGTTCCCAATAAGAGCTTCCGTAGTGATTAGCAAACCAATATCCAATATTATCAGTGGTATATTGCCAGAAACTTCCACGTACACCATCTACAACAGGCTTTCCTAAAATTGCATTAGCTATGTCATTTTGAGCAGGGTACCAACCTCCTGGTACAGTGTCCATGTTACCTCTGGAATTAATGTTAGGCGCATAAGCATAGTGATAATCGAATGCTTTTTTAAAGTGAGCTATTTTTTGAAAATCTGTGTTATACGATGGCATGAAATAGCTTTCAAGACTCGCCATATGAATAGTAAAAGTCCATGTCATTCCAAAAATCAATGGAATTGTAACTTTTGTAAATGCTCTAATATTCAGAGCCAATTGATTGTTATTTCCTTGGGTTTTTCCGGTTAAAGAACCATTAGTCAAAGCAATTTTTCTTAGGTTTACAGGATAGCCATTTGAATTTGGCAGACCATTCGTAAACATATTATTATAGTATTGCTGGTAAAAAGGGTTGCCTGAATTTGTAGAAAATCCCTGTGCAGTTATTCTACCGTTCAGGTTATTTGTATTTGCATTGTAATCATAATTATCACCAATAGTTATAGGATCTCTGTGAAATTCTATTAACTGTTGTCTCGCAGCAGGAGCTCCTAATAAATTGTCATACATCTCTCCTGCATCCAAACTGTTTCCTTCTACTTTCAATAGATGAATCAAAGCTTGGTCACCTAATGGTATGTTTGCACCTAGGTGAGGACTGTCTACACTAATCCAAAGGCGGGTGTTGTGATCAATTCCCTGTTTTTCAAGATTTGCTAAGGCATAACGGGAAATCTGCCCTCCCATGCTTGGTCCCACAATTGCAAGCTTTTCACTGCTTCCATTGAGCTTTAGTTGTGAGTTTAGATTTTTTATAAGCGTTGCCAGAGCAAGAGCATTTCTTTCAATGAAATCTGCACCACCATTTATCTCGCGGGAGTTTACAGAACCACAGGAAACTACATTGTAGGGCGCTACTGTACTTACACAATAGGTGGGCTGATTTACGATAGTGACGTCGTAGCCTTTTCTTCGAAGTTCATCGATTAAATCCTGTTTTATTATTTCACCATTTAGTTTCTTCTCATAGGTCATCATATCTTGGATAGAATGATCTCTGTCGGGGTTATAATTAACATAATCGCAGGCCAGTATCTTTCTTTTGTCTCCGGGATCGAAACCATCAACTATGATAACAGGCTTCAATAGCTTTTTCTGAGTATTGTTATTATTAGTATGATAAAAAATACGGTAATCAATTTTCCCTTTAAAAGCAAAAGGCTCATTATAGCCTTTAAATTCGGTGTCTGAAACAATAGAAAAATCGTCCGCCAAAGTATCTCCGTTGCAGAGAGATGTTGTTCCTTTTACGGCTTTGGTCGCACCATCAACATATTTCAGAAAGAAACTACCATAGGTAGTGAGAACAGTATCATCCATAAATGTAAAATCAAATTTCAGGTTTTTGATTCCTGTGGAATTATAATTAACAGTAATACTTGTTGGTTTGAAGAGTCCATCCCCTGTAATCATTCTTGAAACTCCATCTCCAAAATCTACGTATAAAGATTTTATGGGCTTTGAACTATGACTGAAAATAAGATTGTTCTTAAACATAAAAGTTATGCTGCTGCCGGTAGTTTCCTTTTTTAATGGGGATGCCATAGTAAGATCTATTGGCAAGAATGGGGGCCGTCCAGGTATCTGTGCAAATTTTTTAGTGTTGGTATCATAAGTTAGTCCGCCGGCAGATGGATTATCCGGATTATAGTTCAATACATGGAATGTCGTGTTTATGATCCCGACTTCTATGATATTTGATTTGTATCTATTTGCATCTATGATTTGATGAATAGCGGTATTAGAAACAAACTTTGTTTGGTTACTTGCAAAATAAAGGTCATTTAATGTCTGTTCAAAGATTTTCGAATCCGCAGAGTTAAGTCCTGTTGTCATATTATAATCAAAAATAGGCGTGTACATTCCTGATCGTTCATAGATTATTCCACTGCTTACTGAAGATTGATCAACATTTGACAGCTGTTGATCCAGTTTTTGTGCGTATGTCTTTCCTAACCATAAAGACATACAGAGAATCATGATTTTTTTCACCAGAGAGACAAATTGCAGTTTGTCTCTCTTTTATTTACATTGGAGTTTGAGATGTCGAAGCTATTATTAGCAGATAGCCTAAGAGTATAATTGCACTGATGATTCCTAAAGTTAATCCGACAGTTTTTATATAGTTTATTTTCTTATTCAGATGTTTGCTACAGCTAACCTATGATCTTACCTTTCATGTCTTTATATTTGTATTTCCATCAGCTATTTTTAAATTTCTGACTCGTAATCTAAAGTTCCAGTTCGTATGCTTTTTTTGTATTTATGTCAACATTTTATATTCTTCCCAATAATTGTAGCAGCTTAACGCGCAACAAAAGCTTAGGAATAAATATTTCATAAAAGTAAATTGAAGGTTATGGAAAATTTTGGTTGCCAATAGTTGTGGTATTAATATCGAAACGTCCGTCTATGATCTCGATGGTTTCTTTACCATCAGCTGACCTTAACTTTCCTGAGAATGTACCAGATACTATGGGCTGTCCTCCATATTTGGTAATGATAGTTTTGCCGGAATTTTCATACGAGGTGTACCATTTCCATGTACTGGTATTGTAATCAAATGCTTTTAGATACACATAATTTTGCATTAGACCATCTATACCATGTTTAAAATTAGAATCCATCCAGATATACTCTCCTGTACCTTTGGTAGGAATATCCTGTAGGTGCATCCAAAAATTATTGATTGGCTTCCCATCTTTAAAATTATTGACATCTAATTCTCGATATAAATTAGAACCTTCACTCGTGTCGCCCCACCAAGTAACAGCATTGGCGCTTCCGGCAGTACTGAAACTTCCGTCTCTGGGGTAGAATAATTTTCCGTTAACCAGACAGCCAAAAGTATTGGCACCTGTTTGTGTTTCGGCGGGAAGTTGTGAAGTATTATCTGTTTCAGTATCATCTCTACTGCAACAAATTACGATACATAATAGAAGAAAGATTAAATTTTTCATAATATGGGATTATTTTTTTTCTAAAGGTACTTTAACAGCGCAAGCAAAAAAATAATCGTAATTAAGAAATTTTCTACTTTATGTTAAACATAAAAACCGTTTCGGTCAGAAAACGGTTTATTTTTTATAGAAAGCATTTTTTGTTTTGGAGAAATATTCTGGAGTGACGCCAAGATAAGTCGCAATAATTTTATCCTTGACTCTTCTATTGATTTCAATAGAATCGGTAAGGAATTTTTCTACCCTTTCTTTTGGTGTCAGCATATTCATAAACTGGAAGTGCGATAGATGCCGGGCGATAAACTGTTCGAGTATTTTAGCATAAAGCTCGGTCAGAACATGTGACTGCGCAAGCATCTCATAAAAATTTTTCCGCCTGATATAAAATACGAAAGTGTCTTCCAAGGCTTGTATGTTTTCTTTATTCACTGCCTGTCCGGAAAACGAAATAAGATTGGTACAAAATTCATTTTCTAAAATAAAGGTTCTTGTTACTTCAACATTTAATGGGGTAAAATAAAAAATTCTGAGAGAACCCTTGATAATAAAAAATAGCTTGTCACAATCTTCAGTGTCCGAAATGATAATTTGGTCTTTTCGTACTTTAAATAAGTTAAAATTCTCTGAAATCAATTTTTTGTCTGACTCCATTAGTTGTTTACCAATACTTATTCTTTCGAAAATATTATGAATGATCATCTGTGGATTTTCTATAAAAATACACAATTGGCTTAATAAAAAACAACTAATTATATCACTTGTTTAGATTTAAGAAAGTGGTGCAATAATTTTAGAAAGGTGCAGAGCCGGATAACTGATTATTATTCGGAATTCCAAATGCTGAATGAGGATCACTTGTAATAGTAATTCTGTCGAAACCAGAAGGCTCATCTTTTTGTCCAAAGTTGGAAGGTGTATATTCGTAATTGGTTCCGAGATCAGCAAACTTACCAATGTTCTTATGGAATGCTAATCGAACATCCGCAGTTGCACCATTTCTGTGCTTGGCGATAATGATTTCTGCCTGATTTTCCGTGCTGGTTTCTGCGCCTTCTTCATCATTATCCCAAACCGCAATTTTGTAATACTCAGGACGGAAGATGAAGGATACGATGTCTGCATCCTGCTCAATAGCTCCGGATTCTCTAAGGTCAGAAAGCATTGGTCTTTTTCCGGGTCTCGTTTCCACGGTTCTGGAAAGCTGAGAAAGTGCAATCACGGGAACATTCAGTTCTTTTGCAATCGCTTTTAATGAACGCGAAATCATTGCTATTTCCTGTTCACGGTTGCCACCACCTTTTCCGGAACTGGCTGTCATCAGCTGGAGATAATCGACCATAATTATTTTCACGCCGTGTTGCATCACGAGTCTTCGGCACTTTGCACGGAAATCAAAGATAGAAAGCGAAGGCGTTTCATCAATATAAAGCGGTGCATTTTCCAAAGCCGAAACGTTCGTAAATAACCTTTGCCATTCATCATCGGACATTTGTCCTTTTCTCAGTTTCTCGGAAGAAATACCGGTTTCGGAAGAAATCATCCTGGTAATTAACTGAACTGAAGCCATTTCCAGGGAGAATAATGCCATCGGAATATTGTGGTCCACACAAATGTTTCTTGCCATTGAAAGGATGAAAGCGGTTTTTCCCATCGCCGGTCTTGCAGCAATAATGATGAGGTCAGAGTTTTGCCAGCCTCCGGTTTCTTTATCCAAAGCAGTAAATCCGGACGGGATTCCTGACAGACCTTCCTTATCTTTTAGCGATTTGATTTTGTCAATCGCTTCTTTTACTAATGAATTGGCTGTGTCAAATCCTTTTTTAATGGTTCCGTTCGTGATTTCGAAGAAAGATTGCTCGGCTTTATCCAGCAATTCGAAAACGTCGGTGGTTTCTTTGTAAGAACTGTCTATAACGTTAGCAGAAACGTTGATCAAAGAACGAAGGATGAATTTTTCAAGGATCACACGCACGTGATATTCGATGTGGGCAGAAGAACTTACACCCATTGTCAGATCGATGATGTAATGATCGCCACCGGCAAGGTTCAGTTTTTCATTTTTTTTCAAATCCTGAATCACCGTCATTAGATCAATTGGCGAATTGCTCTCATACAATTTCAAGATTGATGAAAAAATCGTTTGATGCCTCGGATCGTAAAAAACATCGGGCGTTAACAAATCAATAGAATGGTCAAGACCCTTTCTGTCAATCAAAAAAGTACCGATGACGATTTTCTCAAAATCCAATGCGTTGGGTGGCATTTTGCCATCCGAAATAGATAATTCCTTTGCAAAATTACCGTGAATCAAACTCGATAATGTTTCCTTTTCTGCCATTGTACAAAGATAGTTTTTTTGATAGGTTGAGGTCAATGAAAATCCTAACAAAATTATTCACAATTCCTGCAAACACCTTTTGCTGCAAGAAATCGTATGTTAGTAATTTTTAAAAGTCAAAGAAATCTGTAACAAAATTTACAAAATGCGAACTTAATATATAGAAAATCTAATAATATACAGAATTCATTACATTTAACAAAAAATAAACTTTATGCTGCAACGATTCATCAGATTAGAATTCAAAAGTTTTTTCCGCTCAAGTTCTCTGGCAGCCAATATTGTCGTTAAGATTTTCCAGCTTCTGGGAGTCTTATACATTCTTGCCATATTTGTTTTTGCTGCTTTCGGTGCATTTTATTATCCTAAAAAAGAATTACATATCGATCCATTGTCCTTCATTAGCAAGTTTCTCATTTATTGGCTGATTGCCGATCTGTTCCTGAGATACTTTTTCCAGCAAATGCCAACACAGAATATCAAACCGTTTCTGACGATGAATATCAAGAAAACAACGCTGGTCAATTATATGATCAGCAAGACGTTTCTGTCATTTTTTAGTTGGGGCGGACTTTTTATTTATTTGCCGTTGTTAGGAATTTTGCTTTATAATGATTATTCCGTTTTGGGCAGTTTTTCTTGGGTTTTTGCACTGATTATTTTGAGTTTCAGCATTAATCTGATTAATATCCTTCTCAACGGTAAAGATTTAGCTATTTGGATTATCGGTGGACTTTTAGTTCTTGCGGGCGGATTGGACTATTATAATGTTATTGCTTTATCATCGGCTTCTGAGAAGTTTTTTATGCTTTTCTATAATCATTGGTTTGCGATTGTATTGCCGATTGCACTATTCGTTATTCTCTATATTATTTGTAGAAAATTCATTTATGATAATTTCTATCTCGACAAAGGACTGGAAATGAAACAGGAAGTCGGGAAAACAGAAAACATTCAATTTCTTAATAAATATGGCGTTCTCGGCACTTTCATCAACAACGATATCCGAATGATCAAACGAAGCAAAGCTGCAAAATCCATTGCTTTAGGAAGTTTTCTGTTCTTGTTTTACGGTTTGCTTTTGTTCAGTTCCCCAGCTTACAAAACCGCTTATATGCAATTATTTATGGGGCTTTTCGTCACTGGCGGATTTTTGTTTTTGTTTGGCCAAAGAGTTCCTTCTTTCGATAGTTCCTATTATCCGCTGATGATGACACTGAACGTTCCTTACAAAGAATATCTGAAAGCCAAATGGTGGATGATTGTTAGCGCTGTGGCTGTGAGTATGGTTTTGGCAGTTGGTTATGCGTTCGTAAGTTGGGATTTGTATTTCACGTTTTTGGCGGGCGGACTTTATAATATTGGTGTTAATTCTCAGGTTGTTCTGCTGTCGGGTGCGTTTAACAAAAATCCGATTGACCTGAATGCGAGAGGAAAAACATTAGGCAAGAAAAACAATTTCAGTTTCAAAAATATCCTGCTTCTCTTACCTCAGATGATCTTACCGATGGTGGTTTTCGGCGTTTCAAAATATTTTTTCGGAACAACGGTAGCTGTGGCGAGTCTGGGTGTTTTGGGATTGATTGGTTTTTTCCTAAGAGAAAAATTCTTCGATTTCATTGTCAAATTGTATAAAAAAGAAAAATACTCAACCATCAAAGCCTTTAAAGGCAATTAGACTTAAAATTTTGTCTTCGTTAAGTTTTACGCCTTTGTGAACCTTAAAAATGTTTTCAATATTAATAAAAAATCTTTGTGGACTTTGTGTTCAAAAAAACTCTCACTTCTAAAATATAAATAAAATGATAACAATAAATAACCTCTCCAAAGTTTACGAAACCAAAAAAGTCTTATCCATAGAAAACCTAGAATTTCCAAAAGGTCAAACCATTGGCTTAGTCGGGAACAACGGTGCTGGAAAAACAACCTTATTCAGCCTGATTCTGGATTTGATAGAACCAAGTTCAGGATTTGTTTCAATTGACGGCGAAAAGGTCAACGAATCCGAAAATTGGAAAAACAAAGTCGGTGCATTTATAGATGAAACTTTTCTCATTGGTTATTTGACTCCGGAAGAATATTTTTATTTCTTAGGAGAACTCAGAGGACAAAGCAAAGCTAATGTTGACGAATTCCTGAAAAACTTCACCGATTTCTTCAACGGAGAAATCCTGAATGCCAAAAAATATATCCGTGACCTTTCCAAAGGCAATATGAAAAAAGTCGGAATCATCGGAGCATTGATAGGAACGCCAGCTATTATTATTCTGGATGAACCTTTTGCGAACCTTGACCCTTCAACTCAAATCAAATTGAAAAACCTCATCAGAGATTGGTCACAAAACTCAGATTCCACATTCCTGATTTCCAGCCACGATTTGGCTCACACCACAGAAGTTTGTGAAAGAATTGTGGTCATCAACAAAGGCGAATTGGTAAGAGATATCCAGACTTCTCCGGAAACTCTTAGAGATTTGGAGCAATATTTTGCAGACCAAGTTTCGGTAAGTTAAATTTAATTTCTCGCAGATTTTGCAGATAATGCAGGTTAATAATTTCTCTGCTCGATTTGCGAAATAAAGAATTGATTAAAAAACCACAAAAGTTACAAAAGATATTATTTTTCTTTTGTGACTTTTGTGGTTCAATAATTTATTAATGTGAAGAAACTGCTTTCAATCCTACGATGGAAGCAATCAAGGTAAAAATAAAAAACAAGCGCCAGAATGTCGCCGGCTCTTTGAAGATGAAAATCCCAATCACAACAGTTCCAACGGCACCGATTCCCGTCCATACAGCATAAGCCGTTCCCAACGGAAGTGTTTGCGTCGCTTTGATGAGCAGAAGCATACTTGCAATCAATGATATTCCGAATCCGGCGTACCAAAGGTAAGATTCAGGGCCCGATGTTTCTTTGGCTTTTCCTAAACAAGATGTAAAACCCACTTCAAAAAGTCCTCCAAGAATTAAAAAAATCCAGTTCATTACTTATTAATTTTAATGATGCAAATTTCCAAATTGAATGCTACGGATTTTTTTACAAATGTTAAAAAATTAATCAGATTTCGCTTCGGATTCTGCTCAGACTAACTTGTGTGATTCCCAAATAGGAAGCAATGTAACCCAATTGAACTCTTTGGATAATCTCGGGTTGTTTTGTTAAAAGTTCCTCATAACGCTGACTTGCCGTTCTGAATTGTCTGGAAATAAATAATTCTTCCGTTTTTACCAATTCTCTCTCGGCTAATTTTCTTCCCCAATTGGCAATATTGATATCGGTTTCAAATAGCTTTCGCAAAGCATCGATTTTTAATTGATACAAAACGCAATCTTCCAAAAGCTGAATATTTTCATAATTTTGATAATTATCAACATAGCTTTTCATTGGCAAAACTACGTCGCCTTCTTTACCAAACCAAAACGTCAAATCTTGATTTTCTTGAGGAACAAAAGCTCTTACAATTCCTTTTTTAATAAAATAAATCGTCTTTTCAACTTTTCCCGCTTTGATGATAGTACTATCTTTCGGAAACTCGATTTCTGAAATCAAATTCTTTAAAACTGATTTCGAATTTTCGGGAAGTGTAAAAATTTGGTTAAGAATTGTATCAATATTCATAAGCGAAATTTAATAAAAATAAAAACTCCGAGAATTACCCCGGAGCTAAGACTTCCTACCATACCTTCTGGCTTAACCCACTCATCAAATTGTTCAGCTGTCAACAATCCAAGATTAACAGCTTCTTCTTTTAGAGTTGTTCCGTTTTTATGGGCAGTTTTAGCAATTTTTGCTGCGTTTTCGTAACCGATGTGCGTATTCAACGCTGTTACAAGCATTAGAGATTTGTCAACCAATTCTTTGATTCTCGGCTCATTTGGCTCAATTCCAACCGCACAATGGTCATTGAAAGAAATCATCGCATCTGCTAACAATTGTGCAGACTGCAGGAAGTTCGCAGCCATAACTGGCTTGAAAACATTCAGTTCATAATTTCCTTGTGTTCCTGCAAAAGAGATTGTTGTATCGTTCCCCAAAACCTGTGCACAAACCATAGTAATCGCTTCATTTTGAGTTGGATTCACTTTTCCTGGCATAATAGAAGAACCAGGCTCATTTTCAGGAATGAAGATTTCTCCAATTCCCGAACGTGGGCCCGATGCTAATAATCTGATATCCTGAGCAATTTTATAAAGAGAAACTGCCAATTGTTTCAACGCACCGTGTGTTTCCACAATTCCGTCATGCGCAGCCAAAGCCTCGAATTTATTCGGAGCTGTTACGAATGGCAAACCTGTAAAATCTGCAATATATTTTGCGACCAAAACGTCATACCCTTTTGGTGTATTAAGTCCAGTTCCAACCGCAGTTCCACCAAGAGCCAATTCTTTCAAATGGTCAAGCGTATTGTTGATTGCTTTTTTAGCATAATCCAACTGTGCCACATAACCCGAAAATTCTTGTCCCAAAGTCAAAGGCGTTGCATCCATCAGGTGTGTTCTTCCGATTTTTACAATATTCTGATATTTTTTTGCTTTTTCGTCCAGCGTATTTCTTAGTTTATCCAGAGCTGGCAAGGTCGCTTTTACCACTTTAGTATAAGCTGCGATGTGCATTGCTGTTGGATAAGTATCGTTGGAAGACTGGGATTTGTTCACGTCATCATTTGGGTGAACTTCCGTTTTTTCGCCCAATTGTCCGCCGCTATTTACGTGAGATTTGTTTGCAACCACCTCGTTCACATTCATATTAGATTGTGTTCCCGAGCCGGTTTGCCAAATTACCAATGGAAATTGGTCATACAATTCTCCGGCAAGAATCTCATCACAAACTTTCCCGATAGAATCTCTTTTTTCATTAGAAAGAACGCCTAATTCCGCATTGGTATAAGCCGCTGCTTTTTTCAGGTAAGCAAATGCATCGATGATTTCGCGCGGCATACTTCCTTCCGGACCAATTTTGAAATTATTTCTGGAACGCTCCGTCTGCGCACCCCAAAATTTATCAGCAGGCACTTGCACTTCGCCCATCGTGTCTTTTTCGATTCTGAAACTCATTATATTTGATTTAAATTTTAAAATTAACCACAAAAGTCACAAAAGCTCATTAAATAAGTTAAAGAAATATTTTTCCTTGCTAAGTTCTACGGCTTTGCGACCTTAAAAACAGGTTGTTAAATTATAATTCTTTGTGGACTTTGTGTTTAAAATAATCCTGCAAAGGCGATACAATTACAACCTTACGAAAATACTAAAAACTGAAAATTCAGCAAAATGAAAAAAATCAAGCGATAAATTTTGTCAGATTTAATTAAATCTTCTATTTTTGCTTAAAATTATAGCATTATGATGTTATCAGCTTTTTGGCCGTTTTACCAATTCCTTTGGACTGTTTATTTCTTCACAATGATGTTGTGCGGATTCTGGTGTATTTTGATGTTCTTCGGATTCATCGTACCACTTTGGTTAACAGAAGGTGTTGCAGAATACTTTGGTAAAATCAACAAGAACTTTGACCCGGAGAAAGTGAGATACAAGAAGTTGTACGAGCAGGAAGGTGTAGAAGTTATCTACCAAAGACCAGCAGGCGAAAGACCAGCGAGTCACGGTCACCACCATTAATTAGGCAATTTTCTTTTCGTGAGAGATTGCACTCAAAGCGAAACAATATATAAGAAATCCATTCTTTCGAGAGTGGATTTTTAGTTTTTTAACCACAAAGGCACAAAGGGGTTCACAAGGAACACAATTAATTGCTAACATATAGATAGAGTTGTGTGGTAAATATAATTTGAAAACTTCCGACATCTATCTTCCGCTTCCATCTTAAAACTTAAATCATTATCTTTGCCAACTAAAATTTACCTATGTCTAAGTCATTAATTCCGAAACTGGAAGCGATAAAACAACGATATAATGAGGTTGCAGATCTTATCATCCAACCGGATGTGATAACAGACCAAAAACGATATTCTTCACTTAACAAAGAATACAGCGATCTTGGAAAGATTGTGAAAGTATTCGATGCATATAAAGCGGCGCTTGATACGATTGCAGAGTCTGACGAAATCATCGCAGATGGTTCTGATAAAGAGTTCGTGGAAATGGCGAAACAGGAAAAGTACGAAGCCCAGGACAAGCTTCCGGCTTTTGAAGAAGAGCTGAAATATCTCCTCATTCCGAAAGATCCTGCCGATGACAAGAACATCATCCTGGAAATGCGTGCCGGAACAGGTGGTGACGAAGCGGCGATTTTTGTGGAAGATATGTACAGAATGTATTCCATGTATTTCAAAACTAAAGGTTGGAAGCACGAAATCACTGACTCCAGTGAAGCATCCAAAGGTTATAAGGAATTGATAATGAAAGTGGAAGGCGAAAGCGTTTATGGCATTATGAAATTCGAGTCCGGTGTT